>JARFJB010001181.1:1647500-1730000 GCA_036346205.1 Vesta saturnalis | reverse complement strand
CATCTACCAATTTATTTCAAGAGGTTACAAACTGATTAGATAGTTAAATAAAGTGAATTAAAATAAAGCGATTGAAAAAGAATTTACAAAGAGCTTAGTTACCTACGCGCGTTAATAGCTTAACCATACATTTCTGTAGTTTATAAAAAAGTAACAGGGTAAGTACCAAAAAACGTTTTAATATTTTTTGAAATTACTTTAGAAAACTTGTTACCTAAAATTATAAATGTCCAATTTTCTTTGTTTTCGTTTTTTACGCTGATTGGTACCTAATACAAATTTTCTATACTATCCAAGTTTATCAATGAGTAAGTTCGTGAGCATACCTAAAAAACTTCCAGTACCTAGGTGTGATCAAAATAAGCTCATGTACAAATTTAACAGTTTTATTGTTGTTTTTTTAAATAGTTTCTTACACATTTTTTTTTATTTGCGGGTTTACTGCGAGTTTTATGATGGCAGACACGAAAAAAGATGCAGACAATTCAGTTTGGACTACTTGAAGTTTGGATTTATTCCATCTCTATCAAATCAACACTTGCCGATGTATCCATATGTGAAAAAGTATTCAGTAACGATGCCATGAAGCCTTCAAAAATGGAGGACCACTTATCAAGAGTACATGCTGACAAAAAAGTAAGCCCTTGTCATACTTTCAAGCACTTAAAGAAAAACCAGAGAAAAGGCCATCCATAAGATCGATGTTTGCGTCATCATCTATGCAAGACGTTGGTGGGTTACGAGCGTCCTATAATATACCTTTACTAATAGCGAATCGGGGAAACTCCAAATAATTGGAGAGCAGCTTATTTTACCAGCCATTGCGGGGGTCCTCAACAATGTATTACAAGCCCGCACATGATATTATAAAGAGAGTTCCTTTGATCAATAACACCGTTCAGAGACGAATAAACGAGATGGGTTGCGACGTGGAAAACATTTCATGCAATTTCTTACAAACCAACAGATTCTTTCTCCAGTTGGACGAGTCTACATTACCCGCCAAAGAAGCTCTGTTGTTAGGATATGTTCGATATATTAAAGATGAAAATATGTGCCAAGAACTGCTTTTTGCTGCATATTTAGAGACTAATACCAGAGGAGAATGGATTTTTCAGGCCGTGGAACGTTTTCCTACCGACAAAGCTATTCCATGGAAGAACATTGTTTCTGTTGCGACAACTGCCTGAGGTACTGGTCATTCACTACGTGATTCACAAACAGCATTTAGTAACAAAAACTCTGAGTCCTAGATTGCACCAGTCTTTACAATATGTTATAAACGCTGTCAACAAGATTCGAAGAAAATCTTTGAACTCTCGGTTATTTACTCAGCTATGTGAGGAAAACGACGAAATCTTTACTCGGTTACTTCTGCACACTGAAGTTCGCTGGCTATCAAGGGGCTCTTGCTTAGCAAAATTTTCAGCTATTTTTGAATCTGTGTTGGAGTTTTTACAAAAAAAAGATCCAAATTGATTACTTGACTGATATCTTTGGTATGTTTAACGAAGTTAATTTGCAGCTTCAGGGTGACGATCTCAACTTGATTAAAACAAAATCAATAATATCCGCCTTTGTAGGTAAACTTATCTTTTATAAACAAAATTTAAGCAGAAAAGGATATGCACAGTTTCCGCATTTGTCATAATTACCAGAATGCTTCAAGACGATGGTATTGAACCAGATTTAGCTAGATTGGTAGAAAGTCACCAGGTTCATCCATCACATTGAATTTTTTATTTTTTTGATCTTTACTTTGCGATTTTAATGTTTTTTTCAAAAAATAATTACCTACTTAAGTATTTCTACGTAATTTGTAACAATTATTAATTACACTTTATGCTTACTGAATTTTATGTTTTATTTTGTTAAATTTTGATGAGAAAATGATGTCAAGTTTACTCACTTAACCAACCGCAAAGTTTTTAAATTGGTAAGTAATTTGTATGAATAGGAAAAAAACTAGAGATAGGATTTTTAAAGTAATTTGGCTATGGGGGGTCTGAGGTATCAGTTCATTTTGGAAAAGGGGTCTCTGGCCCAAAATAGTTTGGGAATCCCTGTTTAGAAGTTTCTGCTGCTATACCGCAGAAATAAAATGTTACAAAGTTTTAGATAGTTTGGGATAGTTGCACTTGCTTTAGAGGAAGAAGATGTTAATTGGAGAAGAAAACATCGCAAACTGAAAAGTGCTTGTATTCACAACGCATAGAAGAGTAGATATGTTGAAGGGGAGTTTTTCTCGCTATTACCTCATCTGATGTGGGATGAGTTTTATGAATATTTTAGAATGTTGATGTTCACATTTAACCCACAAAATTATCCAGATTACTTCACATCCCTATATTTGTTGATAGTATAGTTAGCTAAGTATAGTAGCTAAGTTTAAACATTGTAGCAGAAAATTAATTTGTTGTTAAAAAGTAATATTGAAGTTTTATACATGTTAGTTGAGGGGGGTATTGGTCCCGGAAAAAAATTTGCCCCGGTGTGGCTGAAAAAGAAAAAGATCTATTGAAATTGATAATATGAACGTTCATTAAGATTCCATACAAGAAAGCATCAATTGGATATTGTTTACATGTTTCTGAACTTGCCTCTTTTTGTTTCTCGGCTTCTTTCTCTTCTAATACGTAGGCCATTAACTGGCTCGCTGAAGAGTTTTCCGATTTCACTCCATGATCTAGGATCTTTTTTTTTGTTTTATGTAGGTATCGGAAACTTGCCTTTATTGTAGGAACTTGATCTGTACTTGGTCAAGATGATTCTCTTGACCGCATACTTGTATCTTTACTTATGTCTGTAAGGTTTTTTTCCTCTTCACAGGGTTGTTCATTTACATTACTGCCATTATCATCTTGGTATGTTTCTTGAGTAATAATGTCTTCCGATTCAGTACTAATTTCAAAATTATCATCTTATTCAACGCCTACTTGTGGCACGTTAGTTATGCCTTCTCTTTCACCTAGATAAGGTAATAAGAATGTAAGCATGTTTTCATATTTATACTTTCGGGTTTTTGAAGCAGCCTGTCCAGATATTGTTTTTTTTCGGAAGGGTCCTACGTAGCTGATCTCGAATAGAAGACCATCTCTTTTTACAATCATCCACTCCACCTGTAACAAATGAAATGTTAACATAAAATTAATATTTCATAATATTTGTTGGTCATAAATCACTGAAGCTAAAATTTATTTTCTTCTAAGACTCATTCTTTACTTTGTGTAAGTCATCAGAACTATTCCCCCACGGAATTTGGACCGTACTGGTTTTTAAACCGCGAAGGTTTACAACTGACATCACCTTAGTATTGTATCTTTCTTACGAAATAATAGTTCTTTTAGTTTCGTAAGAAACCTTTTTCGTTAGAGAATTTTTAAAATATAAAATTAATGTTTTTTTTAGGTATCTTGCTACTGGAGATACCTTCAAGACGATATCTTTCAGCTATAGATTGGGAAAATCGACAGTTGCTTCTATTGTTCACGATACCTATAGAGCAATGGTGGAGGTGCTTTTAAACGAAGTGATGCCAATGCCAAATGAATACATGTAGAATTCTATAGCTGATGAATATTGGGAAAAGTGGTAGTTTCCTAACTGTATGGGGGCTTTAGATGGGAAACATGTATTAATACAAGCTCCAAAATTGTCGGGAAGTCTCTTCTAAAATTATAAAACTACTTACTCCATTGTGGTTCTGGCTCTTGTAAACTAAAAATCCTGAGAAAAAATCCCTACCAGGAACAGATATTGAACTTCCAATGGTTATAGTGGCCGACGAAGCTTTCCCTGTCACAACTAACATCATGACGCCGTTTCCCGGAAGAAACTTGACTGATGATAAGAGAATTTTTAATTACCGGTTAAGCAGAGCAAGAAGCTTACCTGAAAATGCATTTGGCATTTTGACGCAAAAATTTCAAATTTTTAGAAGAGTACCTGATAACATAACAAATGTTCTCGCAGCATGTATCTTACATAACTTTATTCGAAAGAGAGAAGGCCATAATGTGGCTCAATAAAGTGAAAGAAGTGATACGGCGCAAGACAGGCTATCTCATCTCCAGATATTACCACGCCGTTGTGGTAGAGCTACAAAAGAAGCATTTGCTGTGCGAGAGCATTTCAAAGATTTCTTTAATTCGCTAGAAGCTAGTGTTGAGTGGCAAAAACGTAAAATAACTCTGATGACTGGACTAGCAAAATATAACACTTTTTGTACATAATAGTTTTATTTTTATGTTAATTTTCATGTAATTAATTTAACATTAAATTCCGTTTTAAATACCTGAATTCCATTGCATTGTGCAATTTGATAGTATATTATATATATATATATATATATATATATATATATATATATATATATATATGTATTAACAAAATATAACATTTAAAGACAAATAAAACTATGGACTTACCTTCGGCAGCTAAGTTGTCGACTGATCGTATATAACAGGAAACTTTCTTATCTCTTCGATTAATCTTTCAACATTCATATTAATATTTATAATTAATAATATGCGATTTTGTATTAATTTAATATTTATATAAAATTGAAGCTTGTTCCATGACGCCGTATGACATCCACCATACGATCATGTGTATCCCAGCCTTAAGTCGTATAATTTTTACAAAAACCTCATGCCATTTTGATAGGGTTATATTGACAATAGCAAGGAGGCAATCGTAAAACTTCATACACATGCTTAATCAAAATATTAACAACTGCATAATTTTTCCCTATCGACCTAAAAGGTTGAACTTATTCCACAGTTCCACGCTTTTTTGTAACTTAGCCCTCAATTTTGACCCGTGCGTAACCAACCACTCCTGCAATTGATCTTACTTACTCAAAATGAGGGTGGCTTGTCTAACTGGACCGTATGATACGGTGCGTTATCCATAACCACCATACAATTTTCAGGTATTTTGGACAATGTAGGAATCGGCTTTTCCGTCACCCAATTTAGAAACTGGTCCCTATTCAGAGTTTTATGATAATCTCGATCCTGCATTTCCGAATCGAATAAGTAGTCGCAGTTTTCCAAAAACTCCAAATTACTCCTCGCGTGTAAAATGGTATACCTTTCACCTTCATTTTTAATTTTGGATGGATTACTTTTGATGGCACCCAAGTTGATGAAACCACGTTTCGTCTAGATACACAGATCTGACATCTTGGCTGAACTTTGCAACTGCAGAAATTTTCCTAAAAACTTAATGTTATCTAGAACGACGTGTTTCATTTCACATAAAATGTTCTGTCCATTGACACGTTTGTGTTTGTAACCCAATGATTTAAAAAGTCTAATTGATGTCGTTCGACTCCCATCAAAATCGAAATCTGTTTTAATGTGATGATACAATTTGTCCAAAGTAAAATGTTCATTTTTCTAATTAAATCGCCAAATTAGTTTTTGTAGATCTATCCGAAAGGTGAATTCCCAAAACTCAGATTGGCCTGCTCTAATGCAATATAAGATGTAACAGAGTATACATAAAATATTACGGTTTTTAATTATAAAAGATTGTTAATATAATAACTGTTACGTTTATCCGTTTGCATCTTTCAGAAAGACCGTATCCTATGTTTTGTTGCTTATTACCATGAGGAAGCGGTAAACAGAGGAACAGAGTGCCTATGTTTGACGCCATCGTAGCTATCTGAACAAGGCGCTGGTGAGTATCTATTTTAGATAAGATAAACAAAATTACTGTAACCTAACATAATTAGATTAGACAAACAAAACTACTGTAACCTAACAAAAGTAGATTAGATAAACAAAACTACAGTAACCTAAAAAAAATTGCATGGACCGAGATTCGAACCCGCACCAACAGCGTGGAAGGCAACTGCGACCACTACATCACCAGCCCTGTAGCAGTTTAACATTGAAAGTGATATTTACACCATTTATAAAAATTCCGATTTATGTAGATAAGGCATGCGCAATTTGTAATCGGCACCACATCCTATGCCTTCCTATGTTCCTCTGTTTACTGCATCCTTTAGCATGTACTGTTTTTGGATGTTTAAATAGTGTACGTTTTAGTGGAGCCACGGGTTGGCTGTTTAGTAACTTTGTTAAAAATAAAGAAGAATTGATTTTTATTTTTGGGTTTATACTGCATTCACATCATGAGAGGGTAGATAGTGAATAAGGTTGTGTCTTACTTTTAATTACCTTTCATAAGCAGTGTTTTGAGAAAAGCTCTTTCTCACAGATCTGCCCCGTACGATATCGCCACGTCGCGTTGCTGCGAGTGCACTTCTTTAATTTAGTTAGTGCACTCTTTAAGCAGGCGGGGAACGCTTGTTAACTTGTAATTGTTTCTTATTGTGTTACTTACCAATGGATTTTAATTGTTAATGTGTATAACGCCTATTAATTATAAAATTATAAAATTCAATTTAGTTTCACGAATAGTAAAAATGCTTGATATTCTGATAACACTTGATCATCTATTAAACTACTTACTAGAACAAAGTGAGCAATTGTATGTTGACAGTGTTTTCCAGCAATAATATAACTGTATATTTCTAAGTTATAATGACAACTAATCTGTATAACAAGCAACATATAAAGTAAGTTTGTATATTAATCAGCCGTTAATTATTTTGATCTGGCAAAATTAGGAAACGAATAATATATTTGGCAGAGTAACAACGAAATTTAAAGTATGACCATAATTTATACCTTTATACTCCATTATAAAGGAATCACGGTACGAGGAACATCAGATCCAGAAGTATCTAAGATAGCAAAAATGCAACTGTTACTTTGAATATTCCAACATTATTTTAAATTAGTATCATAATGATACTACACTTCATATGAATGTGCATGCCGTGTATAATGAAAGCATAAAAAATACGAATTTTCCCAATATTACAAAATAATTATTAAAATAAGGACTAAATATCATGACGTATACACATTTATACAATCTAGTAGTTTACAGAAAGCTCAAAACGGGAAAGCGAGCGAGGGGTTGCGATCAGATAACGGCGTGAAATCAGCGCATAACAACGCGGTTTACCCCATTATAACACGGTGCTCACTTCACCCTCGCACTGTACGATCACTTACCCAGTTTACCCACACGAGCTATGTAACTTCGTATAAATGCATTCTAGATAAATCGCCCCGATAAAATATGGACTTTAGTTTCGTATTAATGTAGAGAATGATGTATGGATGTACGTACATACGCATGGTATAAGTAATTATAAAAGTAGAGTGTATTTATCTAAATACAAAAACTATATTATCCATAAGAAGAAAAATGTTTCAAATATCAATCGAGTCAACATAGGGCTGATTCTAAAATATCTTATATTAGATTTAAAGTTATTAGAGTGGTTATAAATTAATGTCTTAATTTCCCTACAATTTAGACATTTTCTGCTAAATCTTAATATAATTAAATATGTATGTATAAGAGTACTGCTTCTAAAAAGAGAAAATAACGATTGCGATCTATCTATTTGTTTAATTATCTTAGAACATACTTATATTAATTATTATTAGTGTAAATCGCTTTATTCGTGTTTTTATTTATAGATTATAAGAAGAGATTCACTTATACAAAAGAAGTCTATCACTCTCATCACTATGTCTATTTTAGACTTTGTCAAAATGATATTTGGTAACTTGAAAATGTAGAAAAACAAGATTTAATCCAAGATTGACAAAACTTTGCAAATTTTTGTATTGTGAAAATGTAATATACGAGGGCAGCTTGATAAGTCAGTGACTTTTGAATTTCCCGCGCAGTAATTTTAAATGCAACACTGATCCCATCAACTGTCGTCTATTAGTAGACTACTGTCAAATTTTGAGCAAGCTTCGTCATTTAGTTTGTATTCGACAGCCATGGAAAGCTAACAATCTCGAGAACTTCAACGAAAATGGAAAACAGCGAATTTCGTGTGCTGATTAAGCATTATTTTTGCGTAAAAATCATCACCGAAACCAAAGATAGGCGTGATAAATATTACGAGGACCATCAATTTCAATAGTTAAGAAGTAGTTTATTGAGCTCCGTTGTGGTCGTAACAGCACGAGTGGGGCCGAACGTTCAGGTTGCCCAAAAGAGGTTGTCACGCCAGAAATCGGCGATGAAATCCGTGGAATGATTTGGACGATCAGAGAATGAAAGTGCGTGTGGTGGCTGAGACTCTAGGCATTTCAACTCAGCGGGTACATCACATTTTACTTGAATATCTGTACATGAAAAAACCATCCGCGCGATGGGTGCCGCCATTGCTCACACTCGACCATAAGCGCAAGAATGTGACAACTGCAAAGGAGCGATATTCAGATGTAATCCGAACGAGTTTTTGCGACGTTTCGTTACCGTGGACGAAACATGAATCCATCACAACACACCAGAGACCTTCTTCGGGCGAACGTGCACCAGTCACATCGATTACCTTGAAATGAGTAAAACGATCACCGGGGAATATTATTCAGAGCTTTTGGGACAGATTCAATACTGATTTGAAGCAGAAAAGACCGCATTTGGCGAAGAAAAGGTGCTGTTACATTAAGACGATGCACCCGTGCATACGCGTGTAGTCACCATGGCAAAAATCCATAAATTGGGCTACGAACTGCTACCCTATCCAGCATATTCTCCAGATTTAGCCCCTGCGACTATTTTCTGTTTCCAAACCTGAAAAATGACTGAGCGGTAAGAGATTTGGGTCGAATGAAGAGGTCATCGCTGAAACAAACATCTATTCTAAGGGCGTCGAGAAAATCCATTAATTGGAAAAACACTGGACTACATGTATAGAGCTAGAAGGTGACTATGATGTTAAGAAATAAAATGCTTATTTGCCGAAAACAATACCCTTTATTCAAAAAGTCACTCACTTATCAAACTGCCCTCGTATATTGCATACATCCTATCTGACTCAATTTCTTTCTTTATTGTTCTCCTTATACAACACAATATACATAATCTTGGGTTTGACATAGATTTCAACACCAAACACCTAATTTTATTTAAATTTATACAGGGTGAGTCAGGAAAAACTGTACATACTTCTACCATAAGTAGAGGCACCTTAGGGGATTATCAAATGACCATTAAAAAATGTCTTCTTGTTTTGTTTATTAATATACGGGGTGAATTATGGATCTTCACCAAAACAATGTTTCGTCATATCTTTTCAATAATTAAGTCGATTTGTCTCATTTCTTGGTGAAAGTGTGTATTCGTACCTAGCAACTAACTGACATATTCAGAATTAAAAAATCCAAGACCGCCTTCGTGAAAATTTGTGGGACTGCTTCATATTCAATACTTCACCCTGTATATGATTTCTCTAAAATCTGATATAATTTTTTCAGAGCGCATTAATAGACAGTTAAACCTGGGTATTTGAATTTTTTGTTACACTTACCTCACATTTTCAATTAAAGATTCATTTTAGAGTCAAATTGAAAATTGGCAATAATGAAATATCTTACTATATAATAATGTTTAGTTATTAAAAAGAAATCTTTAAAACAAACCGTAACGACACACACTGTGCTCCAGTATGGTAAATACCATAATTTGAATTGATTTACAGGGCCGGATTTAGAATCTGGCATACCTGGTTCATCTCAAAAATTCACCCTGTATGTAACTTTTTCCACCCGTAATAGACAGAAAACAGATAAAAAATGTTTGTAATAACCTAGTTTTCTTATATGTTTGAGGAAAAATCGTGTAATTATTTTAATCGGAATGAAACGAGCAAGCCCAAGAAATGTTTATTCATAAATTAAGAAATAAAATAAATAACAATAACCAAATAATAAAACAGTTTTATCAATGTGGAACAAAGTAAAAAACAATTTAATAAATATTACGATTATAAAAGATGTTCAAAATGAAATCCATGTGCCTCAATACACTTTTCTTGTCGAATGTTTAAATGTGTAATCCACGGACAATCAGAAAGTCCATTACACATTTAAACATTCGATAAGTGTATTGAGGCAGATGGATTTCATTTTGAAAGTCTTTTATAATCGTAATGTTTATTAAATTGTTTTTTACTTTGTTCCACATTGTTAAAACTGTTTTATTATTTGGTTATTGTTATTTATTTTATTTCTTAATTAATGAGAAGTATGTACAGTTCCTCGTGACTCACCCTGTATTAATCATATGCTGACCTTTCATCTTTGTTTGTCAAATGTGAAAATCAAGGCAGTATTAAAAGACTTTTTTTCTCTTTAACATGACTACTAACACAAGATGTCTAAACTAACCTTTGAGGCCTATTTGTTTTCGTATTAAAAGCTTTTACAAGTGATACTTATCTAAAATTGAAGTACAATGAAAGACACAACACTTATTATAAGGTTGAAAGCGTTCCGATACAGACAAAAATCAGATTAGGGAGTTTTTTAATACTTTAAAGCTTGCTTATTACTCTACAATTTTTTTAAATTAAGGCGCCTCATCTAATTTAATTATCTTTGCATAAAGAACTTGTCATATACACACGCACGCACGCACGCACGCACGCACGCAGCCACGCACCCACTCACCCACGCCCCCGCGCACGGACGCACGCACGCACGCACGCACGCACCCACACCCACATCCACACACATACCCACATCCACACCCACACCCACGCCCACTCCCACTCCCACGCCCACGCCCACGCGCACGCCCACACCCGCACCCGCTCACGCCCACGCCCACGGCCACACCCACACCCACACCCACACCCACACCCACACCCACACCCACACCCACACCCACAACCACAACCACAACCACAACCACAACCACAACCACAACCACCACCACACCCACACCCACACCCACACCCATACCCACACCCACACCCATACACACACTGACACCCACACCCGCACTCGCGCACGCACGCACGCACGCCCACGCCACACGCACGCACGCACGACGCTCGCACGCACGCACGCACCCGCCCACCCACCCACACACACCACGACCCACACCACACCCACACCCACACCCACACCCACACACCCACACCACACCACAACCACAACCACAACCACAACCACAACCACAACCACAACCACAACCACCACCACAACCACAACCACACCCACACCCATACCCACACCCACACCCATACACACACTGACACCCACACCCGCACTCGCGCACGCACGCACGCACGCACGCCCGCCCACGCGCACGCACGCACGCACGCTCGCACGCACGCACGCACCCGACCACCCACCCACACACACACGCACACACACACACACACACACACACACACACGTAACACACACAGTCTCACAAATGCCCACCACCACGCACGCGCGCAAACATCAGTTCGAAAGTAGTCTAGGCCAGCATTTCAACAGGAAAGCACATACTGAATTCCTAACAAAACGCTTGAATCAATTAACATGTATTTCCTAGATTGACGAATGTTTGGGACCGTGTACTTTGCCCTGGCTCAGTCTATCCTCAAATATGGAATAATGTCATGGAGAGGGGCATGTCCTACTGTGCCCCGGGACGCAGTTGTTGCCCAGAATCATCTGCTCCTACCATTCTAGCGATCAACAATGATACCTACCATACGAGCAATTTTTTTTATTTTATTATAGGATTATAAGCCTGAACCCCCTCCCGCGCCCTGGCTATGCTATTGCGGGAGGGTCATTTCCATAATAACGTTGTGTTATATTAAATGTATTGGTATTATATAGAGAATACTACTTAATTTTATTTATTTATTGGAAGAATGTACTATAATTTATGTTAAACTGCTATATTTATATGGAAATAAAGAGAGATTTGAGATTTAAGTTTTCAAAATGTTGAATACGTATAAATCTGTTCAAAACTAGAGGCCGATTTCTTCACGAAAACAACACTTTACCTAAGAATTTTATATTAATTCATACTTTGTCTCTAGTCTTATCACCTACTCAATGCGGCGATTGACTTTTTCAATTGTTACAGTACTACCTCCACTTTTCTAATTGTTTTGGACAGGTAATAACATAACATCCTGAAAGATACTTACGGAGTTTTCCGAAATCAAATTTTGCTAAGATTGCAATCCCTTATTCAGCACATGCAAAAGAAGAAAAAAATTGGCACTGGGGAATACAAGAAGAAAGAAAAAAGCACAAAGTAAGGTTGAATATGAAAGCGTACAAGAAATGTGATACAAAAATGCCGAAAAATGCGAGCGGTGTATTAAGCGATAATAAGATTAAGAATTGCAAAATTCAGCTCGATAGCTGTAACCCAAACTGACAACTGGATGTGTTGTGTAAAGAAGTGGTGCAAAAATCTTTCGGAAACTGTAATTATCTGTCAAAAGTTGGAGGACAGCTGTGGGAGAAAAGTATCCAAAAGTCAGTTTTCATGCAATTTGCAGGTAAAATATATTAAGGGTATCTAATAAGAGTATGGGCCGGATTTAAGAAGATAGCTTCTGTGGCTTATCAACTGTTTTGCATCTCTTTTAACTTTGCTTACCTTCCATTATTAATATTTCAAAATTTGTATCTGGATAGAGAAACCATACTAAAAGGATCCATTATGCATTTTTTTAAATAGATTTCCATGATGCAATAGAAAATAGAATAGAGTGAACGGTTTTTGAGTTGTCATACATACAGCTGTTTTTCTAATAGAAGCCATATTTTGTTCCGCCATTAAAAACCGGTTTTTGTGCCGTTCAAAATATTACAATATTATAATATTTTGCAGCGAAAACATATACAAATTTATAAAGTTAAAGTGCAAATAAATCAAAATAAATTACCAGATTTGCGGATGAAGGTGACAATTTTAGGCAAGAAATCATTAAGTATTACAAATTTCACAAAGTTATCCGACTTGATTCGTTCATGCACATCAGAAGAGCTACAAAAACCAGTTCAAGGTGTACTCTGAAAAGGTGGAACAACTCGGAAAATGAATTGGCAGCAACTAGCTCTTAATTAGCGAAAGCCAAAATTGAACTTTCAACATACTAAAATTCAGTTGTGTGAATCAAAAAAAGAATATTTAGCACAAAGAATAATCAGAGCAATATTTTCGTAGAAAGTCTCAGAATATTGCAAATGTAGAGCTTGTAATCGCTAATATCTGTAGGGACCGTTTAAACGAACAACAATAATCTTATTAACAAAAGTAAAACACTTCTTAAAGTAAGGAAAGTAGTTATTTGTGAAGATTTGACCAAACTGCGACAACTGCTTCAAGGAGCAATGAAAACTTATGGTCCCAATAATAGAGTGTGGACAACCGCATGCAAAATTGTGTGAAAATGTAGTAGAAACTAATGGATTCGTTGAACAAATTTGAGTAACTATAAACTTGGTAAAGTGACTAATGCTGTTGGATGTTTGAAAAGGTCTCAAATAGTTAATTACTATTTTGTGATGAATTGGAAACATGCTTAACTTTATTAGGCAATACTAATGATTACGCCATTTGTTTAGGAGATTTTAATATTAACATGCTGCATAATGAAACACCTGAAACCATTTATCTACATGTAATCCAGCGAAAAAACCGATGCACGTCATTAGTTTAAGTAAGTAGTCCCAAATTGATTGTTTCTATCTTTTTTAAGTTATGTTACGAAATAGTAACATAGTTACGAAATAGTAACCTGAATAATTAGTTGGAACTAGCTAAATAAATTTATGATGTGCATCGGTTTTTTCGCTGAATTACCTATACAGTCATTGTTAGATACTACAGGGTTTCATCAAATTATAACACAACCAACACGTATTAACGATAACGCATCTACATTAATCGATTGCATTCTAGCTAATGAAACTTCTGTTGTAATTAACTCAGGTATCCATACGTATGATTTCTCTGATCATGAAGTTATCTTTGTAATTTCATTTTTCAAATTAGTGCACGTTGCCTTCTTTACCGAACATTCAGAAATTTTTAATACCTCGACCATATGAAATTCTACACCGACGTACAAAGAGCACCGTGGCAGAATATTTTTCGTTTGTATAATGTAAATGAGAAAATAGATTTTCTCAATCGTAATATGTTAAATATATTAACCAACCATACTGTAATAAGAAATGTGAAAATTACTATACCAAACGCTCCGTAGGCACTATTTGGGTTGCAAATAATTCTAAAAAGGTAGCGTGTAGAAAATTTCAAAGATCTAAATCTTTTGCTGATTGGGTGTATTTCAAAGCATTGCGTAATTAAGTTAAACATAAAAAAGTGGCCATTTTTCAACAAATATCGAACGTCAATGACTCCCGAAAGTTGTGGAAAGCACTAAATAATTTCTCCGCCACACCTAGCATAAACCTTCATTTGCCTTACATTCTTGAAAATCCGGATACTATTAATAATTACTTTATAAACTCAATACTGTCAATTCAGAAATTAATTGGTACAAGAATAACAAACTTTTTCTCAACGAAGAAGCAATTTAATTTTTACCCCGTGCAGGTGGTTGCGGTTGCCAAGATTATAACTAATATTAAAAGTGCAGCTAGCGACCACTATAATATTAATATCAATGTTGTTTAATTATTTTGTACAATCATATTGCCTTACCTAGCAAACATAATTAATACTACCCTTTGGACTGGAGAGTATCCTGCGTGCTGGAAATGTGCTATTAAAATTTCCGTACCTCAGATTGGCGATTTGCTAGAGCTTAAAGAACTAAGACCCATTAGTATTTTGCTAACAATATCAAAAATAGTTGAAAAAGCTGTAGATGCACAGTTAAGACGCTACTTAGATATGAAATATTTAATTCCAGAAACATAGTCTGGCTATAGGCACAACTATAGCTGTACTACAGCATTGTAGAATGTTATAGATACTATTTTGTTAGTAAACGATTTAGAAAAAATGCACTGCACTTGCACTTTTGGATTACAGTAGGGATTTTCTTCTGTCCATTCTAGTTCATATTGGCCTGTGTAACTCTGCAACAACATTTTTCAGTAATTACCTATCCAAAATCAAATCTAAATTTCCAGATTATAAACCATTATGTAAGGGAGTGCCGCAGGGTTCTATTTAGGTACCTTACTTTTTTTGGTATATACATCCACTTTTCATAGATTTGTTAAACAAAACAGCATTGATATGTTTGCGGAACATAGAAACTAGCTGTAAAATTAAAGGATATGAACATTCCAATTAAAACGGAAGTAAAAAAACTGCAGTCTTGTCATGGATAATACATTCAGGTACCTCAGACAAATAAATAAGTGTATTAAGGGCAGTTTTGTAAACTAAAGTACCCTCATAGACATTATTTACTTTAAAAACCAATTCCATGTTGTATAACTCTGTAGTTCTTTCCAACGTCTACTACTGTTCTAAAATTTATGGGTAATCTATTACTCCAGACACAAATATGCGCATCCAACTTATTCAAATAGTATTAAATATTAAATGTATTAGTATTATATAGAGAATACTACTTAATTTAATTTGTTTATTGGAAGAATGTGCTATAATTTATGTTAAACTGCTATATCTATATGGAAATAAAGAAAGATTTGAGATTTGAGTTTTCTAGATGTTGAATATGTGTAAATCCGTACAAAACTAGAGGTCGATTTCTTCACAAAAACAACACTTTACCTAAGGATGCTTCGCGCATAAGAAAGTGAAAACAATTTTATATTAATTCATACTTTGTCTTTAGTCTTATCAATGCGGCGGTTGACTTTTTGAATTGTTACAGTACTACCTCCACTTTCCTAATTGTTTTGGACAGGTAATAACATAACATCCTGAAAGATACTTACGGAGTTTTCCGAAATCAAATTTTGCTAAGATTGCAATCCCTTATTCAGCACATGCAAAAGAAGAAAAAATTGGCACTGGGGAATAGAAGAAGAAAGGAAAAAGCACAAAGTAAGGTAGAATGTAACAAGCGTACAAGAAACGTGATACAAAAATGCCGAAATATGCAAGCGCTGTATTAAGCGATAACAAAATTAGGAATTGCGAGATTCAGCTCGATAACTGTAACCCAAACTGACAACTGGATGTGTTGTATAAAGAAGTAGTGCAAAAATCTTTCGGAAACTGCAATTATCTGTCAAAAGTTGGACCACAGCTGTGGGAGAGAAGTACCCAAAAGTCAGTTTTCAAGCAGTTTGCAGGTAAAATATATTAAGGGTATCTAATAAGAGTATGGGTCGGATTTAAGAATATAGCTTCTGTGGCTTATCAACTGTTTTGCATCTCTTTTAACTTTGCTTACCTTCCATTATTAATATTTCAAAATTTGTATCTGGATAGAGAAACCATACTAAAAGGATCCATTATGCATTTTTTTAAATAGATTTCCATGATGCAATGGAAAATAGAATAGAGTGAACGGTTTTTGAGTTATGTCGTACATACAGCTCTTTTTCTAATAGAAGCCATATTTTGTTCCGCCATTAAAAAACCGGTTTTTGTGCCGTTCAAAAATATTACAATATTATAATATTTTGCAGCGAAAACATATACAAATTTATAAAGTTAAAGTGCAAATAAATCAAAATAAATTACCAGATTTGCGGATGAAGGTGACAATTTTAGGCAAGAAATCATTAAGTATTACAAATTTCACAAAGTTATCCGACTTGATTCGTTCATGCACATCAGAAGAGCTACAAAAACCAGTTCAAGGTGTACTCTGAAAAGGTGGAACAACTCGGAAAATGAATTGGCAGCAACTAGCTCTTAATTAGCGAAAGCCAAAATTGAACTTTCAACATACTAAAATTCAGTTGTGTGAATCAAAAAGAATATTTAGCACAAAGAATAATCAGAGCAATATTTTCGTAGAAAGTCTCAGAATATTGCAAATGTAGAGCTTGTAATCGCTAATATCTGTAGGGACCGTTTAAACGAACAACAATAATCTTATTAACAAAAGTAAAACACTTCTTAAAGTAAGGAAAGTAGTTATTTGTCCAAACTGCGACAACTGCTTCAAGGAGCAATGAAAACTTATGGTTCCAATAATAGAGTATGGACATCCGAATGCAAAATTGTGTGAAAATGTAGTAGAAACTAATGGATTCGTTGAACAAATTTGAGTAACTATAAACTTGGTAAAGTGACTAATGCTGTTGGATGTTTGAAAAGGTCTCAAATAGTTAATTACTATTTTGTGATGAATTGGAAACATGCTTAACTTTATTAGGCAATACTAATGATTACGCCATTTGTTTAGGAGATTTTAATATTAACATGCTGCATAATGAAAAACCTGAAACCATTTATCTATATGTAATCCAGCGAAAAAACCGATGCACGTCATTAGTTTAAGTAAGTAGTCCAAATTGATTGTTTCTATCTTTTTAAGTTATGTTACGAAATAGTAACATAGTTACGAAATAGTAACCTGAATAATTAGTTGGAACTAGCTGAATAAATTCATGATGTACATCGGTTTTTTCGCTGGATTACCTATACAGTCATTGTTAGATACTACAGGGTTTCATCAAATTATAACACAACCAACATGTATTAGCGATAACGCATCTACATTAATCGATTGCATTCTAGCTAATAACACTTCTGTTGTAATTAACTCAGGTATCCATACGTATGATTTCTCTCATGATTTCAATCATGAAGTTATCTTTGTAATTTCATTTTTCAAATTAGTGTACGTTGCCTTCTCTACCGAACATTCAGAGATTTTAATACCTCGATCATACGAAATTCTACACCGACGTACAAAGGGCATCGTGGCAGAATATTTTTCGTTTGCATAATGTAAATGAGAAAATAGATTTTCTCAATCGTAATATGTTAAATATATTAACCAACCATACTGTTATAAGAAATATAAAAATTACTATACCAAATGCTCCGTGGGCACTATTTGGATTGCAGATAATTCTAAAAAGGTAACATGTAGAAAATTCCAAAGATCTAAATCTTTTGCTGATTGGGTGTATTTCAAAACATTGCGTAATCAAGTTAAACGTGAAAAACTGGCCATTTTTCAACAAACATCGAACGTCAATGACTCCCGAAAGTTGTGGAAGGCACTAAATAATCCTAGCAGAAATCTTCATTTGCCCTACATTCTTGAAAAGCGGGATACTATTAATAATTACTTTATAAACTCGATACTCAATATTGTCAATTCAGAAAATAATTTCTCAACGAAGAACAATTTAATTTTTACCCCGTGCAGGTGGTTGAGGTTGCCAAGATTATAGCTAACATTAAAACTGCAGCTAGCGACCACGATAATATTAATATCAATGTTGTTTAATTATTTTGTCCAATCATATTACCTTACCTAGCAAACATAATTAACTACCCTTTGGACTGGAGAGTATCCTGCGTGCTGGAAATGTGCTATTATAATTTCCGTACCTCAAATTGGCGATTTTCTGGAGCTTAAAGATTTAAGACACATTAGTATTTTGCTAGCAATATCAAAAATAGTTGAAAAAGCTGTAGATTCACAATTAAGACGCTACTTAGATATGAAATATTTAATTCCAGAAACATAGTCTGGCTATAGGCACAATTATAGCTGTACAACAGCATTAATAAATGTTATAGATACTATTTTGTTAGCAAATGATTTAGGAAAATGCACTGCACTTGCACTTTTGGATTACTGTAGGGATTTTGACACTGAATTATAACATTCTTCTGTCCATTCTAGTCCATATTAGACTGTGTTACTCTGCAACAACATTTTTCAGTAATTACCTATCCAAAATCAAATCTAAATTTCCAGATTATAAACCATTATGTAAGGAGTGCCGCAGGGTTCTATTTAGGTACCTTACTTTTTTTGGTATATACATCCACTTTTCATAGATTTGTTAAACAAAACAGTGTTAATATGTTTGCGGAACAGAGAAACTAGCTGTAAAATTAAAGGATATGAACATTCCAATTAAAACGGAAGTAAAAAACTGCAGTCTTGTCATGGGTAATACATTTAGGTACCTCAGACAAATAAATAAGTGTATTAAGGGCAGTTTTGTAAACTAAAGTAGCCTCATAGACATTATTTACCTTAAAAACCAATTCCATGCTGTGTAACTCTGTAATTCTTTCCAACTTCTACTACTGTTCTAAAATTTATAGGTCATCTATTACTCTAGACACAAATACGCGCATCCAACTTATTCCAAATAGTTCCTTATGGATGATATTTGACAAAAGAGAATGTGATCGAATTTCTTATAGTTTAAATGATATAAGTGGTTAAGTGGAAAAACAAAAGAAAACTTTGAAATCCTGTGATACAATACGATTATGCAATATGGCGGATGACGGTGGCGTGCGTGAAAATTGCTCTAATACTTTGTGTGCTGTTCATAAAAAAAATACGGCGAAAAAA
Organism: Vesta saturnalis; assembly: GCA_036346205.1. Classification (NCBI taxonomy): domain Eukaryota; kingdom Metazoa; phylum Arthropoda; class Insecta; order Coleoptera; family Lampyridae; genus Vesta; species Vesta saturnalis. The sequence continues at coordinate 1,710,625 of JARFJB010001181.1, read as the reverse complement.
AAAAGGTTAAATGAGTAAAGTGCTCAAGTTTCTACCACGAAAGTTGTGCTAAGACAAAATTAAAGGTAATTACTATTCTTGATTGTAAACATATCATATGTTGTGAAATTCAACAGGACGTAAGTAATAAAACCGGTTTATCACAGTTAAGTGACATGACCGGTGAGGGAGACTACCTCAAAGCAATTATAAGTGACAAAAATCGTTTGGTTGCACTCTTAGATCATAAACTTAAGCTTTTGGAAGATAATATTAACTTATTAGAACTCTATACCACAAATGGAAGGACGGGTGCTACCGATAAGGAAAATAAATTTAATAATTCTAAAAGTTTGTCACACATAAATTCTAGTGATAAGTCAAATAAACAAATTGGAAAAGACTACCTACACGCTACTGATAACGTACTTTGTCAGAAAGAAAATACTGCAATCAGTACACATGCAAGTGTTCTGACAAAACATCAATTAGACGTCAAGACGAATACTGTTACCAATAATAAAACACCAAGTCTAGTGTTACCCCTAGACTTAAACGCCGACAAAGAAAATCTTTATTACATGGTACTAACAACAATGTAACGGAAATAAAAGGGGTACCAAAACTTGAATATTTATATATAAGTAGACTACAACCAGACCTAACAGAAAATGATATCAATAGTTTTTTAAATAAAAATGGTATATCTGATGCCACATGTCAAAAAATGGATTCAAAACATCCTAACATTTATAGCAGCATCAAAGTATCAGTCAATACAGAGACGGATATGGTTAACAGAGTTAACTTATGGCCAACGGGAGTTACAGTAGGGAAATTTTTTTATCACCTGGGACGAAAGAAAGATTCAGAGAAATACTAAGCGCCACCTACAGAACACCTACAACAGTTGATACAAAATTGAGCTATAATGTAAAAAATAGGGTACAGGGGTTAATCCCCACGTTTTATTACTAAATGTTTTGTTATTAATGTCGATAAGGTAAATTTAATAAATTATGACATATCCCAGTACGTTAAATTAAAATTTGTATGTGAATCTGGTCATAATCCAGACCAATTAAATTTATTACATATTAACGGTTTTTTTTTTTGTTAGTATGCTTATTAGTTAGAATGATTATTGTTAGTGTTGCTTATTCTTAATGCTTATTCCTGTGCACTGTTCAGGAGTCTGTTTCCTCTTCAGTCCTGGGTCTTTTGTGTGTTAGCGGGGTTATATTGTTTTGTGTATTGTATACGTGCATACAATGTAGTGTGTGGTGCTAAGTGGTTGCAAAAAAAAAAGGTAATTATTAATATAATATTACATTTTTGTTTGGATTGGCAGTATATATGTGGTGTGTATATGAGGTGCGTGGTCTGTATTGGCTCGATTCCTTGGTCGTTGCAGTGGTTGTCTTCGATTTTATCTCAGGGCATATTGGATGTCATCAAGGAGTTCTTCGAATTCTTCGGGTAGGTTTTCGATGTTCTGGGTCAGGATAGTGGGAGGGTACTTGAATTTATTTTCCGGTTTTCTCCTGTGGGTTCTTAGGTATTGGATGTGGGTAAGGGGCGTATGTGGAATGCGTAGGATGTTTTTGGTAGCTTCTGTTTCGCCGAATATCCTACGGTGTGTGTAGTTTTTTTGCAGTGTTTTGAGGTGTTGTATGATAGGTGTGATGTTAGCGTGTTGTATGGTAAGTTCGTTGGGTGTTCTTTAGTGTAATCGCTGTATTCTCCGTAGGATTCGGCGTTCACATGGGCTATGCATTTTAGTTCTTTGGGTTTTAGGGTAGCGTGCAATGGAGCACGGTAATCTAGGGCGGGCCGTTTGAATGTCTTGTAAGTATGTTGTAGGGTTTCGGGTTGACAACCTCCTATTCGTCCCCTAAGGGCGCCCAAGAGGTTGGATCGGTTACGTACTTTGTTCAGGGTCTTGTTCAGGTCAGAGTTCCGGTTAAGGTTATTGGTAAATGTAACTCCTAGGTATGTTATGTCGTCAAGTATCGGTAATAGTTCCCCTTGCAGGGAAATGTTTACGTCGTTTTTGGAGAGTAATTTGTGTCGGGTATAGTTAGGGTGCCGGAATAGAATGGCTTGGGTTTTGGTGGGGTTTATGAAGACTCCCCATTGGTTGGCCCAATTGGAGAAGTTCCGTAGGGTACTGGAGATACTGTCGGAGCCGTCCTTAGTTGGTCGATTAGCTGCCCAGAAGGCAGTGTTGTCGGCAAACTGTGCCAGGGTTACTCCGGGCGTTGTTACAATGGGGATATCATTGGCGAAGATAAGGTTTAGTATGGATGCTAAGGCAGAACCTTGGGGTACGTCTGTTTGGGGGGTGAAACTCTGTGAAAGAGATGAACCCACTCGGACTTGTACCGTCCTATCTGCTCGATACGACAGTAGGAGCTTCGTGAGCTCGGGGGGGGATACCTAATGCTTGGATTTTGTGCACTAGACCCGCATGGCAGACTCTGTCAAAGGCCTGCTTTATGTCTAAGAACAAGACGAGATTACTTACAGTAGCGGTGGTTAAATGCTCGTGACGTTTCGGTGAGGAGTTTTAGCACCTTTAGCAGGTTGTATTAGGTCGAAAGCCGAACTGGCTGTAGGGTAAGAGGTTATTGGATTCTATGTGATCTCTAAACCTTCGGGCTAGGATCTGTCAGGTCGGAGAAGTTTATGGGAATCGTGACGGTCGAGGCGGATTTCCACACCGTCGGGAAGTACGAAAGGGAGAGGCATTTGTTATATATGGACGTTAGGCGTCTGATCGCTGGCGGTGGTAGGTGTCTCAGTATTAGTCTGTTGAGTCCGTCTTGTCTGGAAGCGGACATTTTGCCTTTTTGGAAGTAGTTGAGGGTTTGAGTGGGAGTAATTGGGCTGAAAAACGGATTATTATCATCCAGGATTTTCTCGGGTAATTCGGAGTTTTTGAAATCCTCAAGGTCTTGCTCTAGACGATTTTTAAAGTCGTCATCGAACGAGGGATCGTTAGGTGAAGTATAGACGGATTGTAGGTGATGGCGAAAAATTTCGGCCTTGTCTTGATCGCTGGAAATTAAGTTACCCTAAGGATCGGTTAGGTGGGACTTGGGTTTGGTTTTCCTTTTAGTGAATATATTGAAGGTGTACTAGAACTTCTTGCCATCTCTTTAGTTCAGATTGGAGGTGGCCTGGACCCATCTTCTTTCTGTGTAAGTGTTGTTTTCACGCCGAATTAGGGCGTTTAATCGGTTATATTCGGTCTTGAGAGCGGGGTCCCTTGATCTCAGGAATTCGCGATATACTCGCCTCTTCCCTTTGATCAGGTTTACGATGTATTGTGGGAGAGGTTTGCGGGAGATATCAATTGATTTTTGGGGAATTGAGACTTCGACTGCTTCCCCCATAAGGGAAGTTAAGTCGGTGACCGCTCTCTCCACTTCGTTGAGAGTGTGGATATCGTTCGCCTGAAGATTATTGGAGATTTATTCGCAAAATACATTCCAATCGGCGTTTTGAAAATCTCTACGGATAATGTGAGTTGGAGTTGGGGGAGGGACGGGGCCGAGGGATGTTTTAACGAGAAGGGGAGGTGGTCCGATGTGACGGTTTCACCTAAGTGGCAATCGGACGACATACGCTGATTTAGTGACTCGGTGCATATAATGTGATCGATTATAGAGACACGTTGATGACTAATAAAGGTAGGATTGGTGTTCATAATCCGGAACAGTGGTAGGGTAAGAATACTGTGGCTAGGCGGATACCGTTTCTATTCGTCGAATCTCCTAATTGGACATGTCGGGCATTAAGATCTCCTAGGAGGATAACATTGGGTAGGACGGAGATGTGGTCTAGGAGGTCATTGAAAATGGCTTCTTCTGGAGGATTGTAATAACAGAAAAAGGTGACTGGAAGGGAAAAGTACACCGTTGCAGCTACACATTAGAGATGCTGCAGGTGCTGCGGAAGAGGATAACGGGTGCCAGGATATGAATTTTTGATTACGAGGGCTGTGCCTCGCAAACTATTGTGGGCGCTAAATTGAAGGAATGAATTGTAGGAGGCAAAGTCAAGGGTACAACGGTTGGTTAGTTTTGTTTCTGTGATTGCTAGGACTTGTATTTGATTTGTGGCTAATAGATTCTTAATGAGGGGGCGCTTCCGACGGACACCCCTCACATTAAATGTACCTATTATTAGACCCATTGTACTTAGGGTGAGGGAGAGGGATTAGGGTTAGGGATTAGGGGAGGGGTTAGGGTGTAGGATTAGGATCGGATGTTGTGGGTAGTGATAGCTATACCATTGCCAACAAAGTTGACCCTGGTACGGCGTTTCAAATATTCCCTGGACGTAAGGTCGACAGCTTTCGCTATGTCGGCCCTACGCTCAGGAAACCGTTGCATTAGGGTGAGGGTAAGGGAGGCGATGAAATCGAGAATGGAAATGGGTGGTTAGGGTTTTTCGTCATCCTCGGTGTCCGACGTGAAAGGAGGGAGCGGTTTGGGTACGGCAGTCGCTGCCGCGCTGGTGGGAATCGCACGACGGGTCGCACAGGACAAGGAGTAGGTAGCGTGAGGTCCACCGCAGTTGTTACACTCTGGTGTATTCACGCTTGTACAGGACGAGGCTTTGTGGCTTTCACCACAGGTGGGGCAACGTAGGGTGCGGGTAGTACATTCCTCGGAAATTTGCCCCACCTGCGTGCAAGTGGTGCAATATTTGAGGGTGGGGTTAGGAATCCGGGATTGTTCGCAGGGGTAGTGTCTACCGAAAAGGTAGACACCGTTGGAAAGGAGGTGGTTGAGGGTGGATTACGATGGGGTAATTAGTCGGATAAAGGAAGTAGGCGTGTTTGTTAGTTTTGATATGATCCGGATCGATTTTGTGATTTTAGGGAGGTCGATGGATTGCCGGATCTCTTCTGGAAGGATGTCCTTGTCCACGCCACGGATGACGCAGGAAAAGGACAAGGGTTTAGGGTTGGGTTGGTTGAGGAGCGGACGTTAGGGGACCTGATAGCTGCGACAGGGTAAATGCAGGCTCACCGAAGTGTGCATAGTTCGCTGCATCGTAATTGACAAGGTCTCGCTCGTTTCCAACAAGCAGGTGCGGTTGTGGTTGAGCTTTACGTTCAACCAGGGGAGGCGGAGAGGGACGAGGGCTTGGAAAAAAGGTTTTTGTGTCTTGAATTTTGCGGGTATATTGCGGATGCAATATCGGGAAGTGGAATTACAGGTAGTGGTAGGTTTAGGAGAGGGTTTAACGGTAGGGTTGGGTTTTGGATCGGAAGGAGAACGGGAAGCAGACGGGTTCGGTGTTTTAAAGGGATGGTGCACGGATATGAGTGCCGGTGGAACGCAGGAGGAGGCGATAGAGGACATAGAAGATGCCCTAACTAGTGTGGAGGGAGATGCGACAGCTGTCGCAAAGGATAGGGAGGGAGGTGGTGTGGAGGGTCGAGGTGACGCGGAACTCGGCGGCGGGGAGAGCTAGGGAGACCGTGGCCCGGAGGCCCGGTTTGTCATGTTTTACCATGGCGGGCTAGTACGGGTACTTGAAACAAGGGCTCACCGAGGTGCAGCCTCACACCCCGCTGGATTAAGGCTTGTAAGTTGAGAGTCCAATTGAATGGAGGGTTTTGTTAGTATTAATAAACAAACAATAAAAACAAAAATTTAATTTAAAATTCTTCTAGGTGGTTTGGCTCCTGGCTGGCTGTAGTGCTTCTTTCCTGGACGGGATCCGCTTCTTTGTGTCGACTGTATGCAGAGCAGTGACAATCCTAACGCAGAAACGGCGAACACTACGGTGCCCGGCGCGAAATCGAAAAAGGTAAAGTTCTTTTTTTTGAAAGTTGCTTTAGAGTGCAATAAAAATCGCAAAGGCTCTAAGGCTAGGAAGGGGCTTACGTTCGATACCGAAGTTCGGACTGCCGTGTATTAACGGTTTTAAACTATGTTCTTTTTATTGTAGACATACATCTGAGCGTGATGGAGTTGCAATATGAATTAGAAACAATCTGGATTATAAAGATGTATAAATCTTGATAAATTTTGTATAGACAAACATATCGAGGTATGTGGAGTCTTATGGAAACAAGGAGAGAGCAGAAATGTGCTATTCTAAATTGTTACAGATCACCCTCGGGTGATTATAATATATTTTTGAATCAATTGTTATGAAGTACTTCAATTTATATTTAAACCGGGTATAGAAATAATTCTATGCGGGGACCTCAACGCAAACAGTTTGCATTCACTTTACGGCAATGAAAAATTTGATCAGTTTCGCTTTGTTTTAATCTGACACCAATACTTATAAGCCGTACTAGAGTTACAAAATACTCTACCTAAACTATTGCCCAAATCTTTACCAATTTTAATACTTACAAATGTGACGTTGTGCAAAATAGCATATCAGATCATAGTACAGTATTATTAGAATTAAATAACTGGGTTGATGTGAATAATAATTTAATTTCTTATAAAAGACGTTTTACGGAGAGAGCTATCTTAAATTTTAAGTATGAATTATCTGCAAAATTGGTCTCAAGTTTCTCTGAGTGAAGACAACGAGGCGTTTGATATCTTTTACACAATTTTTATGCATTTATTTGAAAAACACTTTCCATTACACAAGCTTTCTCAGTGTAGAGACATAAAAACGAAATGGGTTAATAATGAAATTAATTTGTCCAGTATTAGATTAAACGATTTATTTAAATTATCCGTAAGTTATCCCCAGCTCGGCGCTTTTTATAAATTCACAAAGAAAGAACAGTTTTATCAAAATAAAATTTTCATTGACAATAATCCAGTAAAAGCTACCTGGAAATTAATTTCCAAATTTAATAACAAAAATAACACACTTTCTAACATTAATTTAAATATTATTGGTAGAATGTGTCAAGATCCGATAGAAATTGCTAATACATTAAATTCATACTTTTTGACTGCTCCCTTACAGGTCAAAAATTAAATTTATTTATTACCGGTTCTAATTATAATTTAAAAAATACTAGAGAAGATAAAAGCTTTTTTATCCGTTTGCAGAAGAAGTTATTGAATCTATTAACTAACAGTTTAAAAACAAACACTCGTCCGGTTACGATGATGTTACCAGTCTTCATTATTAAAATAACACTTTCAGTATTAATAAATCCTATTGATTATTTAGTAAATTTATCTTTCTTTACTGGCGAATTTCCAAGAATACTAAAAATAGGTACGGTAGTACAGGTCTACAAGATAAGGAAAAGTATAGACCAGTCACAATTTCCTCAGGTTTATCAAAATTTTTTGAAGCTTTTTAAATCGCTTGACAAATTATTTGAATAAATACAGTATACAATACATGGTTTCAGATCACAAAAATCAACCATTTCTGCAATTTGGAACCTCAAGAAACAGTAATTATGTGCATGGAAAGAGATAAAAATCCCATTGCTATATTTTGTGACTTATCCAAAGCATTTGATTGTGTAAATATCAAAATATTTTGTGATAAATTAAGTGCTCTTGGGGTAAGAGGAGTGGCTTTAAAATGGTTGTCCTCACTTTTATATAATAGATCTCAGCATGTATCTTTAAAGCACACCAGAGAAGGTTTTAAGGAAATTTAATGTGTTGTTTTATCAAATAAAGATGATAATGTTTTAAAAGGTACTTGTACTCAAGCACTGCAAAACCTAACCGCCTGGTTTTCACAATATGGTATATTTCAATATCGCTAAAACACAATTAATCAGATTCCATCACGCACAAAAGAAATGTGAAACTTTAAATATAAAATTAAATAATGAATCTTTATTACAAATAGATAAAGCAAAATTCTTAGGTGTACATGTCCTCGATCCTGTCCAATTAATAAGTTTATATCATGCAGAAGTTTCATCAGGATTACGATATGGTATTTTCAACTGGGGCAATTCATCAAAGGCTACTGAAGTTTTCATTGCCCAATAAAAGATAGTTAGACAAATTGTTGCCGTGTCTAGCAGTCATTCTTGTCTACAAATATTTAAAAAATTAAAAATTCTAACATTATGCGGAATACTGATCTATGAACATTGCGTGTATATGCACAATAACAATCTAATTATAATTTAAATTTTGATGTACATAATTATAAGACCAGATCTACCACTAATATCCTCCCTTGTTTGGTCCACATCCCTATAATAATTTACCAAAAAATATAAGAAACATTTCAAATATAAACCACTTTAAGCGGGAAATAAAACAATTTCTAATACAAAACCGTTTCTACTCCACATCAGAATTTTACAACGAAACTTAAAGATAATGTGATATGTTTAAGTCTAGTCTACCACTTGGTAACATAATTACAATATTGTTTATATATATATATATATATATATATATATATATATATATATATATATATATATATATATATATATATACATTTATGTATCGATATTTTATACGTTGTATACATTTGCATAACCTTTAAGTAAATTGACACATCCTATACGATCTACTTTGTCATAAGGAAATAAATTGATTATTATTATTATTATTATTATTATTACAAACTAATGTTAACTAAACAACCCCCTTAGCTTTACAACAAAATCCAATTTAAAACCGACCTACACAATTTAAATTTAAGATTCCGTGGACATATCTCTCCTCCAATATACAAAACCTCTCGCTTAGAAAGGTCGTTTCAATTGCAAGTATAGGTATATAACACCGGTCCAAATGAGTTCAAGAATATATCTATTTCACAGTTCAGAATAAATCTGTACCAATGTCTACTGCACCCTCATGCTCAAACAACTTGAGATAAGTATACTTACTTACTGTTAGTAATGTTAAAAGTTACCCACTCGCTGTAATAGAACTTTATAATCTCATGGTTCCAATGAAGGTCCAAAGGTAGTTTAACTACTAATTTGAATTAAAGTTGGAAATAAAAGCATATTGTTATTACCATTATTGTTATTAATTGATACATTTTAATCCAAAGAGTATAACTTTAATTAATTCTAGTTGAGGTTAGTTTAAGCATGGTGCAACTGATACCAACATGTATTATCCTGTCAGGTTAAGATTTAATACTATTTATAGACCATTTAGACTTGGTTTCTGATTGAATACTGCTGAAAACCTTGACTCACACTGTAACAACCTTTTTTTGTGGTTGTATTAAAAAATACATTAATTTAAGATCGTTCATTTATTTGGCGTAATATTAGAAAAGTTTTTAATTATTAAAATGTAGAATTGAGAAAGGCAATTTAATTTGCATTTCCTAGAACACATCTTTTTGGGTGTAATATTTCATAATAGTTATAGTTCCCTTTCTTAAAAAAATTGGATTCTGATCATTGTATCCGCGCAACGCGTGACAACTTCTTGAGGGGAAACATTTAGAGGAGCTATTCTGAAAGCCGCTATATTTTTTGACTTGCTGCTGAATGTTACAGCAAAAAGCATGGTTTTTACCTAATGTTTATATTTAGTGCCATCAGATTTTGATGATAAGTTATTTTCTAATTCATTATATTTTAAATTAAAAACATTTGTTTTTTTAGGCATTTTTTTAATGCATTCTCTTAGAATGCACACTTTTTGCACTTTTTTGCACTTTTATAATGCATACTTTTATATGGCATTTTTGTAATACTTATTTTTAATGGCACTTATAATTCACTAATTTACTATTCTATTATTTTTCTAATTTAAATGGAAATTTTTACTTGAATTACATTTTACAACGCAAGTTCTACATACTTAAACTTCAAAGAAATTTAATAAATTTATGGACACAATATATTAAGGATAGATTAGCAAGACATTGACCTCACCAAGTTCACCATTCTGCTTCATAGTTACCAGCAGTAGTACAGTTTATGTACCGAACCGTTCAAAGGTAATGATTTTTTATATACTTTTAGAACAGTAATAAGACTTCTGATTTTTTAACCTTTTCAATTAGATATTGAATAAACTTAAGTATATCATGTTATTTTATTTTCATTTTGGTAAATTGTTTATTATTATTATATTAGGTTTTGTTGTTCCTATAATAAAAGACAACATGGCGCTCGAGATTTCATTTCATTATATTTTCATAATTTTTTATATTGCATTTTTTTTATTAAGTGCAGTGAAAATAACTAAGCAGATGAGAAGCAAGCAGCATTTCAGGTAGGTTAACAACTCAGTATATTAGAACTCTCCCTATCTTAATCTACCGACAGAGCCAACGGCAGTAGCGATTGTTATTTGGTAATATTTTTTATTAATTAAAATTATTTGATCAATTGCAAATTGTTTATTACATTCACACTCATTCTCATAAACATTCTCAGATACTTTCACATTCATTCATTCATTCTCCCTCACGCCCCACACTTCATTCCTTCACCCCCTTCCTGTAATATATTTTCCTGTACCGGTAGTGTTATCATGTGCCGTAGCCAGACGATCCTGACCAGCAACTAGTAGCCTGACCTGTACCCTATCACTACTAGCCTGACCAGAATCCTGTCCAGCATCCGTATTAATTTATCCTGCACCTAGATTATGTTACTGCCCAGTAACCAGACCAGTAATCCTATTACCCGCATCCCTAACCAGACATATTCATACATCTCCCCTTAAATCATTCCGCATTTGTTCATCTACGCCCATGTTTAGGTTAAACATTCTTGGAGGTTACCAGCCCCGAGAAAGGTGCCTAAAAGTGGCAAGGGTATGAGGTACTTAGTTTTCAAGAGGTTCTGCTCCGTAGAACCAAATATTTCAACGCCAATAATCTATTCCCATATAATACCCTTGCACAAAATGGAAAAGCCTCATCACTTATGATATCTTGTTGGTGGTGAATCGCCCCGAAGCGAGCACTGAACAATAAGCTAGGAGAAGCAACTAATTAGACGGAGGTTGAGCCCTGAATAATTAGCTACTCCTACCACAGGCACACCTACTATAACGATATTAACCCTGTAAACGTTGCCGGTAGTTTAGACTGCGAACATGCTATTAAAATTCCTCAGGTACCCGTCGGAATGTTCTGTCAATATGTACATAATTGTCCTATTTACAGCATTCTAGACAACCCCTAATTGTGTATATAAAGAAAACCTGACCTGTATATAAAACACCTGTTTCCAGTTATGTTATTCATAAGTAATGTAATAATAATTATTTCCTGATAACAATTCCTTATCGGAGTTCCATTCATTTAATGGAAACATACATCCCCGACACCTGTATATTACCAGCGCATTGACTTCCATACCTAATTTCAAATATAAATACCAAACTCACCTGTAAATAATTCCTTTGCAGGCCTGACTCCAGATCACCCACATTTCATTGCACTGATATCACATGTTCATAATAATGAACCGTTTAGTAATGACAATTATACACATTATAAAACAGCTGATTAATTGTATATGTTACAGTGATGTCCAACGACGGCGATCCTTTTTCATGTAATTCACCAGCCAGCGGCGCCCTGTAATAGTTCAACCCAGAACCACCAGAATCAATTTGGAGTTATCAATTTATTTATTTATTTAAATATGTCGTTTAGTTTGCTTATTTTATTATTTCCTGTTAAGAGTTTTATTTTACATTATTATAACCAAATAAATTTGTTATAACCGGCTACTACTCATCCTTCAGTTATTCAAAAAGTAGTGAGATTCTTTAATCCCGACCTGAGAAAGCAAACCGAGGACAATACAAAAGTAACACAAAACGAGTTACACAACCAAAACTACTCTAATTTTGTGTAATATCAATGAAACCCTGTTTCGTCCATGGATAACTATTAAAAGCTAATCTGGGGATTACTTGGGTAAACGGTACAATACTAGCACTTCTTCAATGCCTTAAAACGATATTTATTAAACAAAAACCCATGCAACAAATAATGTTAGGTTAAGTACATTAAATAGATGAAAGTAGACGAACCGGGTTTAGAGGCTCGATTGTCCGAAGCGAACCTTTAACCAAAACACAATATTTTTTTCAAAACCGAACCTGTCTGTAAAATTTTATAAGCAAGTAAACTATCCAGTTCAGTTCGAATCACGTCCCTACTTGTGACATCGCTCCGCATTGACGGAACTGTTGCGTTATGATATTTTGGAGGAAAAGAGACATTAATGAGAATTTGTAATCTCACTAATGCGGTCTTTTGTTACGCTATCGCGTGTTATTCTTTTGTAATACATGATGATTGAACTACAAGATTATCTAAAATAAGAATTAGGTATGAGAAATTGATCAATCGCGTATTCTTGTTAACAGTAAGGCTGTAGCTAACCATACTTATGCTAAATCCATTTGTCCTAAACGAAAGGCTGGAATGGTTATTAAATTGTACTTTGATGTGCAATATATCAACAAAACCCTAGTCTTTTGTATAGTAATATTCTTTCATATTTTATTTATGTGCAAGAGGTTATCAAAAACTAAAGTTTTCTTACTCATGTTTCAAGAAAATTACGTTAAGCCTTGGTGAATTGTATTTAACTTGTTTGAGGCCAATAATCAAGGATAATGTATAAGTTAAGATGGTATATTTATTTAGTATAAATTGCTTAAACAGTGACTATGATATATGTTTGCTACAACATATTAAAATAAATTGAAGCCAGTATCGCCACATGCCCACATATACATAATTTATAACAAATGGAAAAGTTTCACGACTTCACTCATGCAGAAAAAGAAATATAAACCACAATTCCATTTCTAATAAATATTCAAGAGCATTTCTCGAATGAAGCTTCTTATGTAAACCCCAAACAAACTCGAACATAAAAATATAAGAAATTCAAAACGATTTACTCCTGTGGTCATTCTTTATTCCCGTCCGAAACTATAAATACATTTAGGAAATCTCGCAAATTGCGTTTTAATTCATAATTCATCACTTTATTTAATACAAATCACTAAGGTTGTAGAGTGGTCAAGTTTTACAATTTCCTTGTATTAAATGATAAGATTCGGGACAAAGTCATAAAGAAAAGTAACAGTTTAACATGTTAGACGTTTGTACGAATTCTATAGATTACAGTCAAATTATACTATTGCGATTTTCCAATTTCAGTAAAGTTTACTCCATTACATAAAAATAATTCGATTACCTCAGCGTAACAAAATTCACCTTATATAAGCAGTATAAAATCACCCTCTCGTATTGTTGGCGACGCAATATTTCTACGAGACTGTATTCAAAATAATAGTGTACCCATTCCATGCAGTGGTCCGTGTGCAAATCTGCCGTCAAGCCGATTCAATTACGATCTTATCTACAAAATAGATGACAGTTATTTCCATGAAAGGGCAATACCCATAAGGATCACTATAATGCTATATTTCCACTCTTGTACAGCGAAAGTCGTCCTTACGGTCATTCTAACTACAGAACATGTCAAGCTAAAGACGTTTTTCATTTTATTTAATTTCGTATGTAACCAAAAAGATGACACTGCGGTCGTTTTGTGTTTTTGTTTGCGCTTGTAATGGATATTCTTTGCGAGGGAGCTTTTTGTAATCAATGGTTAAATGAGTTTGCGTTTTGGAATAGCTCCTATCGGTTTAATCTGTACTCGCATTTTTCATTGTGAATGTGTGTTTTTTTTAATTTTTTACTTTTCTCTGCATTTACATCCTTTAATTTAAATGAAAAGCTTTATGTATATGTCAAGTAAAGTAATGTAACACGCAAAATTTTTATGTTCCACAAATAATTGTTATAATTGTATCGTTCACATACACAGGCGCTCCCTATTTTTCGTATTTTTTTATTATATATATATATATATATATATATATATATATATATATATTATTTATAAAACTAATTGTGAAATGTATACATTTTATTCTTAAACAAGAAGTACATCCAGAAACATAGTCAAGTCCATAGTCCATACAACAGAAATTGAAGTCAATATATGTAGGTAAAATTGTTTCATTTTAAAAACAAGAAGTCAAGTAATTGTCTGATAATAAAAGAGTGTTTTAGGGAATTACAAATTTTAAATGTTTTAGCCCCTCTGAATGGTTATATTATGGAAGGCATAGTACATGTCAGTGGCGGCTCGCGCGTATTACAAAGGATAGGCACACTTAGGGCCGATTGTACAATGCAAACTCAACTATGGTTTAGCATTTAAACGCCTACAAAACGTGGGTTCAGGAAATGATGCTTTGTATAATAACGGTTCAACGCTATTTGTGTAGTTCAACTGAGGTTCAACATAAACCGCCAAAATCGTTGGCTTAAGCTTGGTTCAACCGTTTGTCAGAACAATATAACCTAACTTTTCGAAGTTGTTTGTTAAACGTTCGTCTTTTTTTATCAAAGATCATCTGTTTTACAAAGTTAACAAATAATGGAAGCATATATCGATGTTTTAACACACGATGAAGATTTTCCAGGATTAGTTGATGCTGTTGATCGTAAGCGGGCAAGTAAAGTATATCGTGCGCGGGAAAATCATTTTACAAAGTGGAATGAGACCGAGTTTATAAGACGATTCCGCTTATCAAAAAAATGGTGTTCGTTTCATTTTACAACATATCGCACAACAAATTTCACACCCAACACAACAGTACCTATAGCTTAGAAGTCATTTACATTGAACTTATATCAATTTATAATCACAGAAATAATGCGGTTTCTGTAGAAGTTATGTGGTCTGTGACATTACGGTTTTTTGCCACTGGACCGTTCTTATAAGTAGTAGGTGACTTTGCTGGTATCGACAAAAGTACGGCATGTCGGATTGTAAGTAAAGTCAGCCGAGCAATTGCTACGCTGCACCATACATTTATTGAAATGCCATCTACAGAAGATGAAATGGCTAGTAATAGTGCTCCACTCGGTGGAGATGAACCAGAAATATACTGTAACCGTAAAAGTTTTTTTCATTGAATGCACGTAGTTTGGGATTCAAACTGCAAAATTCAAAGTGTTGTTTGCAGATGGCCTGGCTCTTCCCACGGTAGCACAATCTTTAATAACTCCAGACTAAGAGTAAATTTTACAAGTGGTAGGCATGTATACTCCATGCCAGCCGGGAGGTACCACCACCCTTATCATGGGCTCCTTAATATTGGGTCTCCGATTTTCTGAGCTCGGTTGGCCGGTTACCTTTTCCTTCATCCTTAATCTATTCTCATCCTCACTGTCTTCCTATCGGATTAAAAGTCCCAAAAAAAGGTGGCTGTGGTTTCTAGGGTAATAAATTCCGGACGTAAAATCCTGCCCCATTCGGATGTCCGGGAGGGCAGGGCCCAAGCGACCACGGTTATCGAAAGTATCAACTTTCTGATTCACTACTGCAACATCCGCGGTATCAGGTCTAATCTTAATGCTATTCACCAACATCTTGAACAATTACAACCTGATATTTTGTTTCTATCTGAAACACAAGTCTCCTCTGAAAACTCCGAGTCACCCGACTTGCAATTTCCTCAATACCACCTTCACTCTAACTTTCGATATAAAGGAGGCGTATGTGCCTACATCAAGGACAGAATTGCTTGCAAGAGGGTTTCTTCCTTAGAAAATAAAAATTTTGACGTGATTTGGTTTAAACATTCTGGTCCTAATTTTCTGAAATTCTACTGTTGCATTTATAGGTCTCCTAATGACAGTAACTTTCAATGTTCATAACTCTAATTGGCTTCAGTTTTCATCTACTACAAATCCTGCTGGTCATAGTGCAGAAACATTTGCTATTTCCTGTGATCTCACACAAATGATTTCTGAACCCACAAGAATCCCTGATAACCCTAACCATACTACACATCTTCTAGATCTCTTTCTTACATCAAACCCTCTTGTTTATAAAACTTCCGTTCTTTCGCCTTTAGGTCTTTCCGACCATTTTCTAATAAAAATCATTTCAACTGTACCTAATTCCACTGTTGTTCGCAAAACCGATAGAACCTTGTGGTGTTTTAAATCAGCTCGATGGAGTAATTTACGGGATTTCTTTGCAACCTTTCCATGGCGTGAATATTGTTTTAAGTCGTCCTCTTCTTCGGACATCGCTCTTTCAGTATCTGAAGTCATCCTCATGGGAATGGAGTTATGCATTCCCAAAAAACAGTACCGTATAGGTACGTTTCCAACCCTGATTCAATAAGGCTTGTGCTGATGCAATATCTTTAAAAAATAAATATTACATTAAATGGAAAGCTAATAAATCGGTCGACAGACATGTAGAATACGTTGGTGCCAGAAATATCTGCAAGTGTCATCACTGAAACTAAAAAGTTGTTCGAACAACGAAAATGCAATGAACTAGCTACATCTCCTTTAGGCAGTCGTAAATTTTGGTCTTTAGCTGAAGCCATTAGTAAAAACCTTGGAACATCTTCATTCCCCCCCCCTGGCATTTATTGACGGATCGGTAGTTGCTGATTCTGTAGACAAAGCCAATGTTTTTGTGGATTTGTTTGCATCAAACTCGTATCTCAATGATTCTGAAAAAGATGTGCCCCTAGTCAACTCTTCTTCATACGCTATGAAACCAATTCATTTTCGGTACAAGCTCTTGGAATCGATCATCAGTAGGCTTGATCTCAATAAGGCGACTGGCCCAGACGGTATCCCAGCTATTGTCTTAAAGAAATGTTCCCCCGAACTAGTACCAGTCCTATCTAAGCTTTATACGATCTCTATGTCTTTTGGGGAATTCCCTTCATCATAGAAGTTAGCAAATGTTCAACCTATTCCCAAAAAAGGCGATAAGACCGATCACTCAAACTACCTACCAATTGCCATCACTTCCATTTTGTCTAAAATCATGGAAAAAGCCATCAATCAGCAACTGCTCACGTTCCTTGAAACTAACAAACTCCTTAGTGACCACCAATATGGGTTTAGGCAAAGTCGTGCAACAGGTGATCTTCTTTCATATGTGACCCAAGTTTGGAACAATACAGTAGAGCAGTCCGGTGAAACAGTTGTCGTCTGCCGTGGAGGAGAATTTACGCCAACCAACATGTACATATATATATATATATATATATATATATATATATATATATATATGTATATGTTGGTTTTCAGGATTCCGGGAGTGCTGGATATGAAGTTGGTGTTCTTCGGGGTTCGGACTCGCGTAAATTCTCCTCCACGGCAGAATCTCATCTGCCATTACAAGTCTTCATGTTCTGCTCCTAGTAACTCGAACTGAACTGAGGTCCTCGCTGAAGGTTGGCGGTATTGTATGCTGACTTTCTCGGTAGATGTCTTGGTTATCGGTCGTTACTTTCTCCTTTTCTTCAGAACAAAAGAGAAAGAAGAATTCAGTTAGAGAAGGGAGAAGAAAAGGAGGGAGGAGAATTTACGCGAGACCGAACCCGGAAGAACACCAACTTCATGTTATATATATATATATATATATATATATATATATATATATATATATATATATACATATATATACACATATATAATTGTTAAAAACGTTGAGCGTCAAGCAAAATGAGGATGTAAGTAAATTTTCAAAATTGATGCCATATTTAAAAATAGAAGTATAGGCTACCGTCCAAAAAAATCAAAAGTCTTGAAAAAAACAGAAATTGGAAAATTTATAGAAGCCTCAGATCAAAGCTTTTTATTACTGAAGGTAAATACTAAATTAATTTTTGTGTTTATTTAACAAAATATTGTTTCAGAATATTTTAAAAATGGGAATAAATGGTGCATGTAGGAGAATCGAGTTGTTGAATTTAAATATTAATAATATTGACGATAAAGGTTCATTCCTAATCCGTCTGAATTATATCGAAAATATCGTGGCTTACGTCCAGCGTACACTAGTAGTTCAAGATTTTTTATTAAATACGAATGGGAACTGTACAAACCAAGTTGTTGGTATAAATTAAATCAGAAATGGCCACTTACTTAAAATTACCGGAGGAGGAGTATTCCGACGATCTTCCGAAACCTTGGTAGCAGATTCTGGAGCTGATTTTGTCAGTCTGAAGAGGCTTGGGGCTAGCGATCGTTGACTGTAGAGGGTTGTATAGATGAATCAATTGAAAGAAAAATTAAAGTTTCAAAAAACATCCTAGATGTTCCACAATTTGAAACTTCTCGGAATGGGCTGATGGTTTTCAAGCAGACAAAATTCTTGTAGTAAATCAACCATCGTCTGTAATGGAAATGTACCTTCAAGAATACACTATTTCATCTTCAAGTAGTTTGAATTTCACAAATTGTACTATATCAAATTTACATTAAAATATTACTAATAAATAGATTACCTCAAATTGTGATCTCTTCCTTAATTAAAAATTGGTGGACGTAATGTTCTTTTCTTGGTCTAGATCTAGATTGTAAAAAACTTTTAAATCCAGTGAACAATAAACAGTTACTTTGGCAACCCATTCATGTTATGTAAATGAACCTAAACGGACAAGAGAAAGATTTAAAGTGAACAGTTTTACTTTTTCCTTAACCTTGTTGGATTATGTTAATTAACATTTCTTGATATGTTCATGTTGAAATTAATTTAGCTTGTACAACTTTAGGAACATTTTGATATAGCAGTACCTTTCGATGTAACCGTTTCCTAAATGAGTTAATATGTATGGGTGTATGTTAAGGCACCTTAAACAAACATGTACTAGGTGCATAAATAAATAATATATTAATATATAATGTATAATAATAATATATTTACT
Organism: Vesta saturnalis; assembly: GCA_036346205.1. Lineage (NCBI taxonomy): Eukaryota > Metazoa > Arthropoda > Insecta > Coleoptera > Lampyridae > Vesta > Vesta saturnalis. The sequence continues at coordinate 1,691,945 of JARFJB010001181.1, read as the reverse complement.
ATATAATAATATATAATAAACAGATAATTAGAGATTGTTCATTTCGCGTTTCAAATGACCATGTTTGTTTAATAATGTTAATATTGAATACACGGTATTGAAAGCAACCTCTAGATGTTGGTAAAGTAATATAGGTATTTATTACTTGTTTTTGTAAATGAATGCTTCAATGAACGATAAACTAATGAACGCATCTCGAATGGTAACAAACCTTAACATTTTTCCCATAAATTACTGCTCGCTGAATCATTTACAGTAGTCATCACAGGCAAGCCTATCGTCACTTGTCGTCTACTTCCGTACGAGCCCGTTATAATCTTTAATCCCGATAAAACACATTTAAGTTGCATGCAAGTTTTAGCAAGGGTAATATTCTAACTATTTCTACTTTTGAATAATGGAGGCGTCTTCGTCAACAAGCAAAGACGTCAATCGTAATATTCAAGAATTATTCGTCAAACACTGCGACATTGTCGAATTTTTGTTGACCCATTCTTTTAGTTCTTTTTCCTATGTTGATAAGGTGCTCTTAAAAAATTCCGAAAGACCAACATCTCCGTCAAAAAATTAGTAAAACAGGATAAATGCAGTATCGTGGTACATAAAATATGAGTAGCTAACTGGGAGTGAGACCAGGAATAAATTATATTGCTGTCCCTGTTTACTTTTTTCTTTAAAAAGAAGCGAACTATGCAATTATAGAGGATGTGATGATTTACAAAATTTGTCAGCAAAACTTCAAAACGCAACGCGTTACAAGAACACACCTATGCATATTTAAAATTTAAATTATTTGGTAAAAAAAATATAGAAACATCTATTGATTCGGCATATGAACAAAACAGATTACAATTTAACCAAAAAGTGCGCGAAAACCGAGCCATTATCAAATGATTAATTGACATAATTTATTTGTCTACGCAAGAGTTGTCGTTTAGGGGACACGATGATTCGGAGCTGTCGGATTCACGTGGTAATTTTAAAGAACTGGTTTCTTTGCTGGCAAAATATGACTCCAAATTCAAAGAATTTTTAAATGAGGCGTCCGTTTTTAATGGGCTCTCCAAAACAATTCAAAACGAACTAATTGGTAGCATAAATGAAATCATCCGTCAATATATCAGTACAGAGGTAAAGCAAAGTTCGTTTTTTTTCATAGCAAGTTGATGAAATAACCGATATTTCTTGCCATTCCTAGTTATCAGTTATATTTAAATTTACCTTAAAGGGGATTGTGTTAGAACGCTTTATGGGTTTTTTTAAACGTCAGTGAAAGTCGAACAGCCGATGTACTCTTCCAAATATTAACAGAAAAATTTAAAGAATTTGATATTGAAACTAAATTGGTAGGCCAGACATACGATGGTGCTGTAGTTATGTCGGGAGATTTGAATAGTTTGCATGCAAAAATAAAATCTATCGTCCCCCAAGTCATTTTTATTCACTGTTGCGCACATAAATTTTTTGCAAAATCTTCAAAACGAACAGCCGTATTAGACAGAATTGTCTCCAAAAGGCTCCCTAGTAGTTCGAATACCCGTTGGAATTTTAAATCTCGTCTACTTAGTGTAGTGTGTGAAAAACGAAGCGAATTTATAGAAGTTTTTAATGAAATTACAGACAGTGATGAATTTATATTTGATGATAAAACAATGAGAGAGGCAATTGGATTAAAAAATATGTTAAGCAATTTTGGTTTTTTGTATTTCTTAAATAGTTTTAATTCAATCTTTGATCATACTGATGTTTTATTTAACATCATCCAGCACAAAGCTTCAGTACTGCAGTAATAGAATACAAAACTTTTTATCAAATATGCAAGCCATCAGAAATGACTATATAGTGTATTATGAAATTATTGACCTGGTGATCAATCAAATTGAGATTCGTTTTAAAGATCTTGAAAACTTAACAGATGCTACTAACTTCGAAAAATACCATAAAGAATTTCCGGAACATTTACTTCACACTCTCTTGCAAAAATATTCTAAATTATTTGACAAGGCTAAATTAAAAAACGAGATGCGTGTTTGGTGCTCGGATCGGGACAGTTTTGGTGATTCTGCCAATTGTGAAGATACATTAAAATTTATTTACAACAGTAATTTACTTCAGGATGTACCAGAAATAGTAAAACTTTTAAGTCAAACGTTTACTCCACCTTCCTAGTCGAGTTCGGTTGAAAGGAGTTTTTCAGCGAGGACCTCAGTTCAGTTCGAGTTACTAGGAGCAGAACATGAAGACTTGTAATGGCAGATGAGATTCTGCCGTGGAGGAGAATTTACGCGAGACCGAACCCCGAAGAACACCAACTTCATATCCAGCACTCCCGGAATCCTGAAAACCAACATATACAATATATATATATATATATATATATATATATATATATATATATACAGGGGGTGCAAATAGTATCGCACCAAATGGGATTATGTAGAAACGGTTTGACATTTAGATTTGACCTTTGGTGGGGTTAAATAACACATAAATACCCATATTTTGATATGAGTTTCATTTGTTTTGTGCGACTGGTGTTTGTCAGAGTGAATTTTTTTAAATGGCAACCTAGGTTGAGTTTGGTGTCATTTGGCAGGTAATTGATTTAGAAATACAGCACGGTATATCATAAGCTTATTTATTCTAAAATAACGAAGAAAATTAAAATATTAAACAAATAGTTCAAGTGAATAAAACAAAAGAATTGAACAAGAAAATTGAGTTACTTAATTGATGAAAATCACAATAACTGCTCAAATTGTTGTCCATTCACTTCTTGACAATATCTAAGTCTATCAAGAAAAGCACCCAATGCATTCTGCAGATGTACCGGAGGAATGTTTGTGATCGCAATTCTAATTCGAGCTTCTAATTCATCTAATGTTATTGGCTTATTAAATAAATAAATAAATAAACATACTTATTTCCACAGAAACCAAACCGTATTTTACATGCGGCTCTACATAAGAAAAGCAAGCTTATGATAATATCGTATTGTAGTATTTACTATCGGTTCGAATTAGAAAAGCGATAGAGTGTTAGAAATTGCTATAATTGATAACAGTCAGTAGAGAACACAGAAATGCTACATTTGAATTAAATTTTTGTATAAGTTGTATTTATTTACAGCCGTTTGTCTAGAAAATATTCCCTCTACAAAATTAATTTGGCTTTTTAACTTTCTTCGTTATTTTAGAATAAATGAGCTTCTGATATACCCTAGTGTATTTTTAAATAAATTACCTGTCAAATGACACCAAACTCAACCTAGGTTGCAATTTAAAAAAATTCAAGATAGCTGTCTCTGACAAACACCAGTCGCACAAAACAAACGAAACTCATATCAAAATATGGATATTTATGTATGTTTTAACCCTACCAAATGTCAAATCTAAATGTCAAACCGTTTCTACATTATCCCATTTGGTGCAGTACTATTTACACACCCTGTGTGTGTATATATATATATATATATATATATATATATATATAAACTATAAATATTTAATATTCCTATCTTAAAGAGATATGTAGATGACCTGATTCTTTCTATACCTGAAACTTGCATTGATGAAACTCTCAACATTTTCAATAGTGTTGACAAAAATATTCAATTCACTGTTGAAAAGGAAATTGATAATTCAGTTCCATTTCTAGATATGAAACTTATAAGAACTGTCAATAATACTATTATTAGTAGATGGTATAGAAAACCAACTAACAGTAACCGTCTTTTAAATTTCCACTCTCACCATCCAATAAAAATGAAAATTAATTTAATTAATAATTTTAAAAATAGAATCAAAAGCTTGACTCACACTTCTTCCATTATTGAATGTCTTGAACTTCAAAATATTCTTCTTGAAAATTCCTATCCAAAATATTTAATAAACAAAATTATTTTTAGCACACCAAATTCTAATATATCCCCAACTACAAACAATCAAACAACTATTTTCAAATCTTTACCGTACATAGAAGGACTAATTTCCAAATTAATTAACCTTTTTAAAAATGAAAATAACATGAAAATAGCCTAAAACTAATTTACTTACAATATCTCAACTTCATTCCAAATTTAACACTCCTGTATCTATTAATAATAAATCAAATATAATTTACGAAATTCCTTGTAAAAATTGTAATGAGATATACATTGGTCAAACTAGTAGAATGCTTAAAGATATAACCATCTCACACAAAGTGATTGCAGACTTAATATAAAATTTTGCAGTCTTGCTGAACATGTTATAGAGAAATATCATCAGATAGACTATAATATTACTAATATCTTAACAATTGACAAAAATCTTAACAAGCGACTTTTTTTGAAATGGTTTATATTAATTATAGTAACAAAGCAATGAATAAGAGGACCGATATAAAAGACTTGAGTACTAAGTATATATATTTGTTAAAGAAACAAAAAATATTAATGTTTCGCCTCGTCCTCCTTAAGTTAATACATCCATATGTAATTTACTCTATTTTACACACTAGGTTTTTATCATGGTAAGGTAACGTCCGTGAGATTGAATTAAATAAAACTTCACAACCTTGTATCGGACAAAATTTATTAGTGAATTCTGTAATCTACCAACGTTTCGACAGCGGTCGTTATCCTTCTCAAGGCTATTACAATTAAACACATGTAAATTTAGTGTTTAATTGTAATAGCGACCGCTGTCGAAACGTTGGTAGATTACAGAGTTCACTAATAAATTTTGTCCGATACAAGGTTGTGAAGTTTTATTTAACTATGTCTTTAGTACTTTTAAAAATTAATCCCATTAGTGAATGTCTTGTCATATACAGGGTGACATATAAAAAAGTGTCATGCATATTGCACGCGATAGAGGACATTAAAATAAGAAAAAAAGTTCCTATGAACTTAGGTCCGCAACGCCTTCGTTTAGAAGATATAGGGTGTTGAAGTTTAATTATTTTTTTGTTTTTCTTTAATATCTTTTTACAATGATGTAATAAGCGGACGAAATTTTGTATACAGGGCTTTTTATCACGCAGAACTCAAATATGCCCTTAGTTCTTTTATTACTGATAGAGGGCGCCACTTACAGGTTTCCATATTGTTTGAATCGGTCCTAACTTTTTTCCGTTACACTGTATGTCATTTTCAACTGGAAAAATTTGTTTTCCCATCTTTTCTTCTTCAGAAAGGTATACCTTATTGAACTCGCTAGGACCAATGGTTTACGAGAAAAATGCATCCGATGCATGCAAATTATTCAAAAGCGCCAAAGTAACTTATTTGCAAAAACAATGACATAACACTTCAACAATTAAATTTTAATAGCAACAATGAAGGGCACTGATTAAAAAAACATTAAATTTTTAGAAGATGTTCAAATTGTTGTCCTTGTACTTGAATACATTTTTCAATTCTTCTTCCTAAGTATTGACGACATCTTTGAAATATGCCTGGGTTATTACGGAATCTATCTGCGGATTCCATAATGCTCATCCATAGTTGCTCTTCATTATGTATTTCTACAGAATAAACATCATTTTTCATGAATCCCCAAAATGAAAGATCGAGGGGATTAAGGTAGGTACTACGAGCTGGCCAGGGTACAGGTCCTCCTCGACCAATCCACGATTTCCAAATCTCCTATCCAAAAATTCCCTTGCCAATCGAGAAAAGTGAGCCGGCGCGCCATCATGCATGTAACGCATTCTACCAATAATAGCCAATGGAACATCCTCTAATAACGTATTTAGTTCATTCTCCAAAAAATTTCGATACAATTCACCTGTCAATCGATTGGGCAATTGATATGGGCCAAATAAGTAATTATCAATTATACCTGCCCACACATTAATAGAAAACCCATATTGGTGACTTCTAATTACGGTTTGATGAGGATTTTCATCACTCCAATGGTGCGTATTGTGTAGGTTCAAAACACCATCACGGCTAAAACCAGCTTCATCAGTAAACAAAATTGAAGAAAAAATATCGTCTTTGATTTTGCAACCAATCGCAAAATTGTATACGAGAAAGATACTCATGTTCTAATAGTGAATGAACCTTTTGGAAATGATACGGGCGAAGAAGTTATTCATTGAAAATTTGTCTAACTGATTCACGGTTAACATTTCGTACCGCTGAACTTGTTTTCCTGGTACTTGTTCTCGGATTATTTTCTACCATTCGTAAAACAGTTTCTTCTTCGCGCAGTGCGACGAGTTCTGGAAATTCGACTATTAACTTTTGGTTTTTTAAAACAGCCATCTTCACCCAAACACCTATGCGCGTCAATAAATGTCCTATTATGAGGAATATACCTTAATGGATATCTTTCTCTATAGATACGCGGAGCTTCGGAAGAATTTGATCTAGCTTCGCCGTAACACATAATTATGTCCCTGCATTCTTCAAAAGTGTAGTGAACCATTTTTGACAGTAATTTTGAAAAATCAATAAGAGAACCAATGAAAAACTTAATCAAGAACACAAAATACCTCTAACAAGACAATAATATTTTGACAAGTGTCATAGATTTCGTTTGTTTTTTCGTAAATTTCCATCGCCTGTTATTTTCATCACTCCAATAGTACATATTATTTTGTGTTCCTAAAATGGTTCACAATACTTTTTAAGAATACAGGGACATGATTATGTGTTACGGAGAAGCTCAGTCAAATTTCTCCAAAGAACAGGTTCCTAATGTTCGAACATCTATTGACGTGCATAGGCATTTGGATGAAGATGGGTGGTGAAGATGTTTGTTTAAAAAAAAAAGTTAATAGTGGGAGTTTCCAGAACTCGTCGCACTGTTGAAAAGGAATAACCTGAACACTGAAGATGTTTCATTGGACATTGTTGCAAGAGTGGACTTTATGCTTGATGGCAAGCTAGCTCACTTTTCTTGAGTGGTAAGGAAATTTTTGGAAAGGAGGTTTGAAAATAGGTGGATTTGTCGTGGGGGGCTTGTAATATGATCACTGCTCTTCAGTACTAAGGTTATATTTGAATTCTGCGTGATAAAAAGCCCCTGTATACAAAATTTCGTCCGCTTATTACATCATTGTAAGAACATATTAAAAAAAAACAATAAAATAATTAAACTTCAACACCCTATATTTTTTAAAAGAAGGCGTTGCGGACTGACGTTCATAGGAACTTTTTTTCTTATTTTAGTGTCCTCTATCGCATGGCACTATGCATGGCACTTTTTTCTATGTTACCCTGTACATATATTACATACAGTTAATGTTCCTTTTTGTTTCTAGTTTTATATAATATTTCATGTTAGTAAGTATTATTCATCTTTAATTAATGAACTAATACTAATCAAATTGTTTTATAGTTAGTCTTGGTAAAGGAAATAAACATTTTCGAAAGCTTGGCATAAAAACGAATTTTGAGAGCTAGCAACGCCGTTTGAAGTGAAAGTGGCATCTTTGGTCCATAAAACGTGAGAGGAAAAGCACACCTCTTTTTTTTTCCCCCCCCTGGTACCAAAAAGAGAATCCCAAACGTATGTCAAAACCTTGTTCCGTAAGAGTATTTATAAATTTAGGTTTATAAGGTTTAAATTTATTGTTGTGTAAAATCTTCCTTACACTCTCTCTTTGAACGTCAGTTCTGCAAGAAACATGTCTAATATTAGTTTTACCATGTTCCACAACATCTAGGTACACATTTAATTGCACTTATTGCCAAAGTCAAATTTCAAATACAGCTGTTAATAAAAAAAATTCCGTATGATGCGGACTTTACTGGTCGCATTGTATATATAGTATAGATACACCACGTGTAAAATTATTTTCACTTCTACATGTTGTTCACATACGGAGTGTTGCACCAAACATATGTTTTTTTAAATTGTTCATCAAGTATATTATGGCATTTTTAGAAAGCCACATTAATGCTCATCAAATTGATACTAAATTATGTGGGGTTATTTTCAACCGTTCTGTCGATACAGGGAGTTATTTTCAAAAAAAAGGCTATACTTCGAACACTTGTAATCCCCAAAATATTTGAGATATTGATATCGGGTTTTCACAGAAAATCGATTTTTTTAATGTAGATTCCATGTTATGCGTGGTAAAAAAACACGTGTATTCTAATAAAAGGGTTTTTAACTAAGGCAACATTTACGAAAACTTTTTTTTCCAATGCAACACCCTGTATATTTTGGTTTTGGAGAATGTAGATTTTCTTACGATACCACTATTGTATAGGTTAAAGTAAACACAAAAAAAGTTACAACGGTTTAACAATGTTATTTTTATTGGACAGGGCAAAAAATTGAAACGAGTGAAGTGCAGTTTTATTTGTGGAAAGGGACGGAAATTTATAGTAAATGCTCAAAAATTATCCCACCTTCCTAAACACAAACTTCAAGACCTCTTGCAAAATTTTATTTAACCCTGTTTAACATTTGGGGGGTAATATTTCTAAAAGCTGTTGATATGCGATCTTTCTCCGAAGTTGTTGGCAATTCTTCGTACACTTTCTGTTTTATATATCCCCAGAGAAAAAAGTCTATAGGTGTTAGATCTGGCGATCTTGCTAGCCATGAAATATCGCCTCCTCGACCAATCCATCAGTTTGCTAGCCAATGATTTAAGTAATGCCTTACGTTCCAGTGAAAATGGTCAGGCGCACCATCATGTTGTAAAAACATTAATATCCGTGTTCCAAGATCAACCTCTTTCAGTAAAATGGGCAAATCGTGCTCTATAAATTTAAGGTACCGTTCTCCATCAAGTCGTTTTTGAGAGAAGAATGGCCCGACAACTTTATCTCCTAGGATTGCTCCCCACACATTCAGGGACCACTGGTGTTGGAAATCTACCTGGCGTACCCAACATGGATTTTCGTGAGCATAGTAATGCACATTATGCTTATTAACGATACCGATATTGTTGAAGGTTGCTTCGTCACTGAATATTGTAGAAATTTTAAATTCCATCAATTTTGTTGGAGAAAATATTAAATAAATTTATTCTATTTTGGAAATCTTGACCATGGATGTAAACATAAATGGTAGGGATGGTACTTGTATCTTCTAATTATTCTGTGAACCGAAGATTTTCTTATCCCTGGTTAAGTTCAATTTGTCTTGTACTTATATGCGGATTTTCTTGAATCGCTAACAAGACTTGTAATTCTGCATACTCATTTGTAGTATAACGATTTTCATAGGATTTGGTCAAATATTTGGCGCTACAAGTTTTCTCAAACCGTGTTCGTAAGTTTCCAAACGCCTCTAGTTTTGGAAGTCGGGCTAAAGGATATTTTTGTCTGTAAATACTGGACGCTAAAATACAATTTCTATCTGCTTCGTCCAAATTGTACACCATGTTCACTAACTCATTAGTTCATTTTCAATCGAAGTACAAAATAAATAAACAATGATCAATAAACAACTAAGAATAAACACGAACGTAATCAAATTAACTTAACAAATATTATAAAACTTCAACAATTCGCTCAGTTAAATACGCACTAATTCTATTATTTGACATTTAATTTTCTTCCAAAGCTACCGTGGTTTTTACAAGAGGTGCAAAGACAGCTTGAGAATAATTTATGGTTACCTGATTGGAAGATGTACTGCATAAAGCACGTGCTCCATTTTCGTAATACTTTCGTTTGTATAAATTGTCTTCCGCAGATTACGATCGCCTACAAAATTAAGTACATGTACTTTACTTCTGTCAACGAGTATTTGTTAAACATGTTACCTGTAGTATAAGTTCGGTGTCAGTTTGGTACCTGATCTCTGCTAATTTTAATCCAATTTCTCTCATGTAGAACTGCTATATGTTAATTAAACCATTCAATATTTTACACACACTTAACAATCAACATTTTGAATTATTTTTGTTAAAATTGGTTTTATGTACCACACCCATTAGGGAGCTCATGTACAACCTCCATTTTGGGGATAATTAATTTTGTACTACTGGTTATGTGGTCGTGCGCAGTAGCTGTGCTGAAATTTTTACCTTTATACCAGATGTAACTTTTGTGTAGCGTGATATTGAATAATGTCAAGTATGGCGCGAGATTTCGTATTAGTTTAAATGCTATTCGGTAACTCACATATATAATACACACTACTGTTTGATGGATAAGGTTGTTCGTACCAATTTCTTTTTCTAATTTAAATTGGTTAATTACTAATATTCTTTTTTATTCGAGATAAATTAAGTGGACTGAACAAGCTTTTCCAATTGTATTTAGGTAATTTAATCCAAAAAGGGGTTTGTATTCAGTTTGTTAAACGAAAGGCAAGTTGAGTTATTTAATTATTTTTTCTTTCTTGTAAATAACTGAATTAATAGGTTTATTAAATGGGCCTTTTCAGGCTAAGGTTAAGATACGTAAGATCTTGCGTCGGCCGGAAGGAGTATTATTGTTTTTGGCATTATAATTATAAATTATAAGTTACTGCGGGCGCATGTACAAGCTCACGACTTGCCCTCGTCAAGCTCATTTTAACTTATATTTTTTTGGTTTTGGGGATAACATACATACTGTGTATAACTTATTTTATTTATCATTCATATATTTATATATCTATACAGTAACGTTTGGCTTATTGTCTCCTTAGTTAGGAATTTAAGGAAAGAAATAAATTTACGTTTGTTGAGGGAATTGTCTCTTAATTACTGTTTCTATTACTCCATGTTTCAAGCTTTACAGGCTCTCTATCTCTCCCAAGGAATAAGAACCTATTTTCTTTTCCTTCTTTCTTTAAAGATCGTGGCGCCTATTTCAGTTCTTTTCTCACTAACCAAATTCTAATTTAACCTCCTCTATCGATTCCTCCAAAACACCCATGCAATCCGAGTGCTCTGCGGTCTTCGGACCGTTTGATTGATTTTAGCCGAGCTCACTCATTTCTCGTTAGACACGTGGCATGTGTGTGTGTGTGTGTGTGTGTGTGTGTGTGTGTGTGTGTGTGTGTGTGTGTGTGTGTGTGTGTGTGTGTGTGTGTGTGTGTGATTTATATTGTATATATATATATATATATATATATATATATATATATATATATATATATAAACACATATGAGTGTGGGGGTTGTGTGCGGGGAAATGGGGGAAGTTACGTGTGTGCGTGTGTGTGTTTGCATGCGATCCTGCAATCACAATTACTTAGAAAATACATGATCGATTTTAATCCAATGTTTTATTTCGAATTATTTTAAAAATATTTATCATATTTAAGAAGTGATAAAGTATCGTAATTAACATTAATGTGTTTAAATTATATTCCAATTCGATTAACAATTTAATTGTATTTAAAAATTATTAAATTATGTTAGAGTGAGAAAATGTATTCTGGTAGAGTTATATAATATACAGTGTGGTGCAAAGAGTCTGACCGATAATTTACTAAGTTACATTTGTTTAACAAGCACATTTTACTTATTAAATTAATTACTTATTGTGTAGGATATTATTGGATAGGAGTTAATAATTTCTTTTGTAATGTATTCTAGATACATCAAGTGAAGTATTACAAATCGGGTGTTGCCACTCTTCTGTAAAACTCTTAATATCGGATGGTACGACTCTTCTGTAAAACTTTTAATATCGTTGTACGAAGAATTCAGACCAAAAATAGGAATAACAGTAAAATTAAAGACCAAAAATAGAAATGAAAAATCAAGGATATTGTTTTAGTGCGTTACAAATTGAGAATAAATGGAACACTTTAGAAAGAGGTTTCAAGAAGAAAACAGAAAATAACAATAAAACCGGCAGAGCACGTGCAATAAGTCCTTACGAGAAGTAAGTTTTTGTAAGTTGAAGTATAATCATATCAATTGATATTTTGTAGAGAATTAAGTGAATGCACGCCACGAAAGTCGTCTGTTATATCAGAATTCTTACTTGGATCGAATGATAATGGGAAGAACCAACAGGAATTATTAATACAAGTAGATAGTGCACAAGCAAGTAGCAGTTCTAGTCCTAGCCCACAATGGTGGAAACTAATTCTTCGAATAGTGAAACAACATTAAATACCAGAAGGAAGAACTAAGGAATTAAAGAGGAAACATGATTTAACAATTTAATGTATTGCGCATTAATTATAAAACATTCATGATGAATTACATATTTCATCTCTTAAATTCTTTCCATCTTAATAATATAATTGTATAAATCTCTGCTTTAACATCCCAAATGAGTGAGTTCAGTATCTACTCGGCATAAACTCAAAGCAATATTAATTCTTTTTTGTTTTCTACTTAAATGTCCATTGGCTTTATATGGAACAATAAGCCATTTTAGGCAAGGATAGTGAATACACTACACTGCACTGTAAGATCCACAATTCATTTTGATTAAAATGTTATTACATTTTTAAAGATTATCGAATGAACTGATGAGTTATTTGTTTGGCATATTGAAACAATCGGAACGAAATCATATGAGAATCAAAACGTTTAAAATATCAAGGCAGAATTAGTTTATGTTATTTTCTTAATCTGATTCAAGTTCAGAACTTGTGTCATCTTCCGACAAACCAGTATTCACTACAAATTCCAAACGTTCCACTACTTCGTCAAATAATCCATCTTTCTCCCACATTTCTTGCGCCAATCGATCCACATGCTTGCAATATTTTTGTCAATCTAATGCAGTGACTTCAGCAAAATCGTTTCTCACTAGCACTTCGATTTCCTTGGCGCTTTGCTGTACGTTGTTCATTGCGACCTTATGTTTTACCAAACTCCATATGAACTCAATTGGATTAAGATCGCAATGATATGGAGGCAAACGTAACACTGTATGCCCATGTTTTTTTAAAATTTCATCCACAGAAAATGTTTTAGTGTGATTAAACTGTTTCACCAGTTCTAACAATTCGGTTTTCCGCATATCCACAGTTGTTGACAGCTCGTTACTTTCAAGCCAATCTCTAATTTCCTACTTTTTTGTGGCTTGGGTTGGGGGTTTGTTAATTTGAACACTGTGGTACGGTGCATTATCCATATCAACTATCCCTTTTGGAGGCAAATTTGGGATCAACTGTTTTTCGATCCACGGCATAAAATTCTGATGATTCATGTGATCGTGGTAATCCCCTGATTTACTCTTAGATTTGAAAATTAACAACGCGTTGTTTACAAATCCGTATGCACCACCTGCGTGTACAAGAATGTACCGCTGACCAGAACGATCAGCTTTGTATATACCTGGTTGGTCCTTTGACTGCCAGCATTTACTCACCCCATAAGATGTACGAATAAAAGTTACGTCTAAATACGTGATTGGTTTTTTATTGTCTCCGAGAGGACAATTTTCACTGCACTTTCGTAAATAACGAGAACGCCAAGCTATGATATCATTGCGTTCCATGAGCAATTTTCGTCGGATTTCACATTTCTTAAATTTGAAGCCAATTTTTAAAAGATTTCTTCGAATAGTTTCTTGTCCACCAGTATAACTGATCTTGTCTTGCTTCTTATTCACTAAAATTTTTAACGTCGGCACTTGCTTGTCAACCGTGAACACCTCTTGTATCGTTCTTTTTAAGATTCCTAAATCACTCTCATCCATTACTATTTTGTTGGATCCTCCGCTTCTCCTTTTTTTCGAAGGTGAATCGAGTAAGTCACCATCAGCCACAGCAACTTCTTTTCTGATCCTTAAAATGGTAGCAACTGATTTCCCAACAGCAGCCGCTGCAAGTTCGGTTGCTATGACCAAAGGGAATTCCCATTCAACAGCAGCTTTTTGTCTATCAAAGAACTGTATAACATCTTTGATAATGTTTCGAGCCTCAGAATGTACAGTTTTCTTCGTAGTTCCAGCCATAATAGGGGTAACCTTAAAACATAAAAATTACATTAAAATTACATTTTTTAAAAAATTCTTGTACATACTTATTAATAAAACAACACAAGTCTTCAAAAACTGATTTTAATTTTTCATAATCATAGATTAACAAATTAAAGAGTTGTTAAGAATTAAATCTTACGCGAAAATTTCAGCTGTAAAATTCTCTAATTTTTCTTTTAACTTGTTTGGAAGTACCAGTTTATAAATATCTCAAATAGAAAATTAACAAATTAATTTGGAAACCATCAAAATTTCAAACTTATTATATTTGTTGACATATCTTGTTTGGCCAGTGAGCGAGAAGTCCTGATCCAAAATATTTAGGCCTGGATTTTAACCCAATGTATATATATATATATATATATATATATATATATATATATATATATATATATATATATACATTTGAGGTGACCCATGCCAAAACTAAAAACTGATTCTTCTGTAACAACTTTGGAAAATTTAATACAGTGTTCTATTGTTGATGGTTTCAAGATGTTAACTTTTAATTTTCTATTTCGTGGCTATTTTAAATCGACGCTGTATCTTCCAAACTAGAATGATTACAAGAAAACACATTAGGAGAAATTTGTAAAGATGAAATTGCCTTAACGAATATTGAATTCATTCGAGACAAACTGTCATTCACATTTAATGAACATAATGAATTCAGAAATGATTTTTTAAATCCCAAGACAAATTTCCAAGAGGAATACTTTTCCAATAGAGATGGTTACATGGCCATAAAGGAAAAACTTCCTTTTTCATAAGCTTCACAACGATATGAAAAACTTAGGTTGACTACATTATGATTTAACATTGAAACAATCAGGAAAATTCTGTGAGTAATAATTTTACCTTCAAATATGGTAGATTTAGATGAGATTGTCGATTTGGTCTCACTTTTCAATCAATCTGGTACATTTACGGCAAGAATACTCTCCTTTACTGATATCTTTTCATCACTAAACGACTTGACATGGTTTATAAGTTAGTTGTCAAAATTTGTTTGTTTAATTATTCTGATTTCAATAAGTTCTTTCTTTGTAGTGATATTGTAATTTAGTTTTTGAGTCGTTCTTGTCTGTTATTATTATTGTTCTTGTTCGGTTCTTTTTCCTTCCTGAGTCATGTTTTCAAATGAAGAATATGCCGATATTCATTATTATTATAGTGTTGTCAAGGAATGCGAGTGAGGTGCTGATTGCAGCTGTTTCCCAAGAAGAATTCATCCAGAAAGAGTGACATCTGGGATCTTGAGCAGCACTTACCACCTCTTCCAATCTAACGTTGGGGATAATGTTCGTTTAGCAATTTACTTCATGGGCAGGACAACATTTTCATCGTTGAACCCACATATCTGCTTTGTTTGAATAAGCCATCAATTCAGGAGGTTTCTTGAAAGGATTCAAAAAAGGTTTTGACTTATCTGGCAATATATGACTAATAGTTGATTGTTGAGTACAACTCAAATTAGTTTTAACTGTGTTAAATATTGTCTCATAGTATGTGAGTTCTCATGTGCCCAGACGTGCGTGTTATGGATATTGAAGATACTAACCTTGTAAAGGTGCCTCATCCATCAAAGATTGCTTTTAAATTATCATTATTAATAATTGAATACCATTGGCAAAACTCAATCCGGACCTAGATCTCCATCTAAAAGTTCTTGAACTCGTCACGTCTTCTCAGCCTTAAGAGTTCTCCGTATTGTTTCTCTACAATACATTGGATGACCCGAAAGCTAGTCTCAGGATTTGCTTCGAAATGCTGGATTACGTCGTCAATCCTCTCAACATTATGAAATTGCTCTTGATCTCTTAGGATCCTAAAATATCCGTCTCTTAGAGCAGTGTTACATCTAGAGAAACTCTCCTTTCTGGATGAATTCTTCTTGGGAAAGCAGCTGCATACAGTCTAGCAGCCTCACTCGCATTCTCTTGGGCAACACCATAATAATAATGAATATCGGCATATTCTTCATTTGAAAACATGACTCAGGAAGGAAAACACTGAACACTAACAAGAACAATAAATAACAAGAACAATAATAATAACAAGAACAAGATTGGCCATGGAGTTTGGGTCACCCTGTATATATATATATATATATATATATATATATATATATATATATATATATATATATATATATACTATTTGAGGTAGACCATTTCAGATAACTTATATGCAAAATCAAATCTCCTGTAACAACTTTGGAAAACTCAAATATCGTGCATTCTATTCCATTTAGGGGTTGCGGTAAAACGTATACAGGGAAAACATCGCGAAGTTTGTTAGGTAGAATTACATCACACCAATATAATTGTAAAAGAAAATTAACCACGTGTGGTCTAGCTCAACAGGTGGTCTAGCATCATCATGAGATGAACTATAATGAAGCTATTATCTTACGTAGAGACAAAACCTAACGAAACGCCTTCTTTTGGAAATGGTCTACATTAATGCAAATAATGATACTTTAAACAAACATTCTGACATTGATAAACTAAGTAGCATCTACAGTTATGTTCTATCATTTGAAACAAGTAGTCAATATTCTGGTGGTAATTAATTTTATATTCATATTAATTTTCAGTCGCCGTACTGTTGTTTTGGTTGTCACTTTAACGTTAATTTGGTAAATTCTAGGCGTTACTTATACCGTTTCTTTATTAAAACTTGAATGGTTTATATATTTTTGTATTTTAATCTGTATTGATTGTAAATTCAAGTTCAATTTTATATAACCGCTTATCTAATGTTGCAAAAATTGTAATATTTTTGGATTTTCGACATTGCAGGTTTTAGATATGTTCCGGCAATGATACATAAGCACCCACATTTTTCAAATAATCGTTACTTTATCGTGGACTAGTGTCGATGTTTTTGCTATGTGTTAAAAATTTTATTGTGTATATGCGTAACTTTAATTAATGACTCACGTTAGGTACATGTTTAATATTTATTAAATGCAAGCACATTTTTTCATGTTTGTTTGTCTTGATAAAGGAATAAAGAATTCCGAAAGCTCGACTCAGTAACAAAGGGTTTTACTTTCCTGGCCTTATCTACTTTGACTGCAACCTCAATTAGTATTTATTTATCTAAATTAGTCAGTCAAGATTACCCGACAGTTTTATATATATATATATATATATATATATATATATATATATATATATATATATATATATATATATATATATATATATATATATATATATATATATATCGGTCCAGAAACTCTACGGACAAACTTTGCGTACTGATTCTAGACCGAAAAATAAGAAAAAGTTCAGGTCCAGGTCTGGAAACGCTTCGTTTAGGACCTACAGGGTGTGAAAAAGTTTTATTTTCCTCGGTTTTATGGCGATATTTTGCGAACAAATTTGAATATGGTCCTGAAATTTGGAGCACGGGGGTTTTTGTGGTCGAGAAACTTAAATATTTTATTGATTTTGATGGTGCCTGCAGAGGGCGCCATCTACAGGGGCTTGCTAAAAGTTAATTGGCCTTAACTTTTTTACCACCCGGTATATTGACGTTCCGTTTGAATCAGTTTGTTCCCTTTTCAGTTCTACGCAAAAAAAGTTATACTTGGTCGATGGCTCTCAGATCAACCGCTTTCCAGATATTGGTTGATGAACAGTTCAATTTAATTCTCTATAATCCTTAGCTAATTGAAATTAAAAATCAAAGTAACGTATGTTTGCATTTTTATTTTAACTTTGAATTTAAGAACAAAAATGAAGAAATAAATAATAAAACTAAAAAACAAATGTTACAAAAGGTATTTCACATGATGACCATTTGTTTCGATATATAATCTCACTCGTTTTGATAATGAGCGGCGAATCCCTCAACGTATTCCCACATTATTTCTGAATGTATCGCAGGCATCTACAGTAGTATGCTAAAAGTTAATTGGCCTTAACTTTTTACCACCCGGTATATTGACGTTCCGTTTGAATTAGTTTGTTCCTTTTCAGTTCTAAGGAAAAAGGTATACTTGGTCGATGACCCTCAGATCTATATATATATATATATATATATATATATATATATATATATATATATATATATATATATATATATATATATATATATATTTAATTTTTAATTTGCTGAGATGTAAGTAAGGTACAAAGCTTACTTTTTGTACATAATATGAGGAAGCATAAATAAGTTAGAAAGAGTCGATCTGCGACTGATTGACCCTGTTTCCTGTGTTTTTGTCAACGAAGAATTACCTATAACACATAAGAAAGTTTTGTGCAGGCCACTCAAGAACATATTTTTGAAGTTTAAGTATGTCACAAAATGGGAAAATAAGTTTACTGCAGGTGAGATTCATCATTATTCAAGAATTTTAGAAGATTTGGGCCTAATCGGAATTTTTTATTAGATTGGCATAATAATCTCGTATTTATCCATCTTTCTTTGCTTTCCTGCAGTTTTTCTACTACAATCTCAAAATATTTTGCAATCTGCATTTACTTTGAATAATTTAACAAAACCAAGTCGTTGCTACGGTGATGAAAAGATATCAGTAAAGGAGACGTATTTCTGCCGAAAATGTACAGATTGATTGAAAAGTGAGGGACAAATCGTCAATTCTCATCTACTCTACCATATTTTTGAAGGTAATTTTATGCTCTAAAATTTTTCCTGAGGTGTATTCCTGTAACAATTCAGTAATTAGTACGTCAACCATAAGTTTTTCATATCGTTGTGAAGCTTATGAAAAAGGAAGTTTTTCCTTTATCGGCCATGTATCAAATCCATCTCTATTGGAAAATATTCCTCTTGAAATTTGTCTAGGATTTGAAAAAATCATTTCTGAATTCATTGTCATTAAAAATGTTGAATGATGAGTTTTCTCGAATGAATTCAATATTCTTTAAGACAATTTCATCTTCTACAAATTTCTCCTAATGTGTTTTCTTGTAACTCTTCTAGTTTGGAAGATACAGCGTGATTTAAAAATAAGTCCACGAAATAGAAAAAATTAAAAAAGTTAACATCTTGGAAACCATCAACAATAGACACACCCTGTATTAACAATTTTTGTTCCTTTTGGCCAGAGGAATCAGCTGTTTTCGTTTTGGCCATGGAGTTTGGGTCACCCTGTATATATAATATATATATATATATATATATATATATATATATATATATATATATATATATACTATTTGAGGTAGACCATTTCCAGATAACTTATATGCTAAAATCAAATCTCCTGTAACAACTTTGGAAAATTCAAATATCGTGCATTCTATTCCATTTAGGTTGCGGTAAAACGTATACAGGGCAAACATCGCGAAGTTTGTTAGGTAGAATTGCATCACACACATATAATTGTAAAAGAAAATTAACCACGTGTGGTCTAGCTCAACACGTGGTCTAGCAGCATCATGAGATTAACTATAATGAAGCTATTATCTTACGTAGAGACAAAACCAAACGAAACGCCTTTTTTGGAAATGGTCTACTAATGCAAATAATGATACTTTAAACAAACATTCTGACATTGATAAACTAAGTAGCATCTACAGTTATGTTCTAATCATTTGAAACAAGTAGTCAATATTCTGGTGGTAATTAATTTTATATTCATATTAATTTTTCAGTCGCCGTACTGTTGTTTTGGTTGTCACTTTAACGTTAATTTGGTAAATTCTACGCGTTACTTATACTGTTTTTTATTAAAACTTGAATGGTGTATATTACTTGTATTTTAATCTGTATTGATTGTAAATTCAAATTCAATTTTATATAACCGCTTATCTAATGTTGCAAAAATTGTAAAATTTTTGGATTTTCGTCATTGCAGGTTTTAGGTATGTTTCGGCAATAATACTTATATAAGCACCCACATTTTTCAAATAATCGTTACTTTATCGTTGACTAGTAGCGATGTTTTTGTTATGTGTTAAAAATTTTGTTGTGTATATATGTGACTTTAATTAATTACACACGTTAGGTACGTTTTAATATTTATTAAATGCAAGCACATTTTCATCTTAATGTCTGGTTTGTCTTGATAAAGGAATAAAGAATTCTGAAAGCTCGACTCAGCAACAAAGGGTTTTACTTTCCTGGCCTTATCTACTTTGACTGCAACGTCAATTAGTATTTATTTATCTAAATTAGTCAGTCAAGATTACCCGACAGTTTATATATATATATATATATATATATATATATATATATATATATATATATATATATATATATATATATATATATATATATATATATATATATATATATATATATATATATATATATATATATATAATATATACGGGTCCAGAAACTCTACGGACAAACTTTGCGTACTGATTCTAGACCGAAAAATAAGAAAAAGTTCAGGTCCAGGTCTGGAAACGCTTCGTTTAGGACCTACAGGATGTGAAAAGTTTTATTTTCCTCGGTTTTATGGCGATATTTTGCGAACAAATTTGAATATGGTCCTGAAATTTGGAGCACGGGGGTTTTGTGGTCGAGAAACTTAAATATTTTATTGATTTTGATGGTGCCTGCAGAGGCGCCATCTACAGCTTGCTAAAAGTTAATTGGCCTTAACTTTTTACCACCCGGTATATTGACGTTCCGTTGGAATCAGTTTGTTCCCTTTTCAGTTCTACGCAAAAAAAGGTATACCTGGTCGATGGCTCTCAGATCAACCGTTTTTCAGATATTGGTTGATGAACAGTTCAATTTAATTCTCTATAATCCTTAGCTAATTGAAATTAAAAATCAAAGTAACGTATGTTTGCATTTTTATTTTAACTTTGAATTTAAGAACAAAATGAAGAAATAAATAATAAAACTAAAAAAACAAATGTTACAAAAGGTATTTCACATGATGACCATTTGTTTCGATACATAATCTCACTCGTTTTGATAATGAGCGGCGAATCCCTCAACATATTCCCACATTATTTCTGAATGTATCGCAGGCATCTACAGTAGTATGCTAAAAGTTAATTGGCCTTAACTTTTTACCACCCGGTATATTGACGTTCCGTTTGAATTAGTTTGTTCCTTTTCAGTTCTAAGGAAAAAGGTATACTTGGTCGATGACCCTCAGATCTATATATATATATATATATATATATATATATATATATATATATATATATATATATATATATATATATATATATATATATTTTAATTTTTAATTTGCTGAGATGTAAGTAAGGTACAAAGCTTACTTTTTTGTACACTTAATATGAGGAAGCATAAATAAGTTAGAAAGAGTCGATCTGCGACTGATTGACCCTGTTTCCTGTGTTTTTGTCAACGAAGAATTACCTATAACACATAAGAAAGTTTTGTGCAGGCCAGACAAGAACATATTTTTGAAGTTTAAGTATTTCACAAAATGGGAAAATAAGTTTACTGCAGGTGAGATTCATCATTATTCAAGAATTTTAGAAGATTTGGGCCTAATCGGAATTTTTTTATTAGATTGACATAATAATCTCGTATCTATCCATCTTTCTTTGCTTTCCTGCAGTTTTTTCTACTACAATCTCAAAAATATTTTGCAATCTGCATTTACTTTGAATAATTTAACAAAACCAAGTACACATTTTAAACAAATGACTGTGTATTGTAACAGTGACATAACATTTTTTAAAAACAGTAATGTTAATATCAAAAGTGCTCAACTCATTAAACACTCAACGTTTTTAAAAATAAAATGTTTGTTGTGTAAACGTTAGAAATGGTGCAGATCTGCCGTAAGTGTCGTTTATATGTTCAATTTACCGACTTTTATAAATTTTTATAGGTGGTTTTACAGAACCGCTCCAAATCCACCACTAAAAAAAATCGTTTTATTATCTGAAATTGTTGGCGGAGTTGCCTGGTGGTGGGTATTATGGCACTTGTGGACTGAACCAGATCACATATATGTAAACAAAACATGAAATTAGCAATTTGATATATTAAGCCTTTTTTTAAGGGAGAATTCCCATACCCAAATCCGTCAAGTTGGACTAATGAAGAACTTGGTATTCCGAAAGTAATGGGCTGCCCTAATTAACCTTATGTAAAAGAAATATATATATAATTTATTACAGTTCATAAAATTTCTATTAGTTACTTTAATTGGTAACTATAATTATCACAGACTACTGAACAAATTGACCCTGTATAGGCTATGTGTATCTATACAATTGTTCAAGTAAATGCTTCTCGGTAAAATGAGGAAAAGTGTCTGGTGAGGGGGGGTAATTGATGGAAGGGGAAAGTGCAGTACGACATTGCATCATAGGCGTCTCGTACGATAATTTATCTAGGGACCTTAAACAAATTATTTTTAAAGCACGTTGTGGCTAGCACATAATAACCTTAGGCATGCTTAGATAATGTTTCATTAGTAAATACGTAGAAAAAAAGTCGCAGAACGGCTGTTTCTAATTTATCCATTTTCCTATTAACATCGCGAAGTTTGTTAGGTAGAATTGCATCACACATATAATTGTAAAGAAAATTAACCACGTGTGGTCTAGCTCAACAGGTGGTCTAGCATCATCATGAGATGAACTATAATGAAGCTATTATCTTACGCAAAGAAAAAAACCTAACGAAACGCCTTTTTTGGAAATGGTCTACATTAATGCAAATAATGATACTTTAAACAAACATTCTGACATTGATAAACTAAGTAGCATCTACAGTTATATTCTATCATTTGAAACAAGTAGTCAATATTCTGGTGGTAATTAATTTTATATTCATATTAATTTTTCAGTCGCCGTACTGTTGTTTTGGTTGTCACTTTAACGTTAATTTGGTAAATTCTAGGCGTTACTTATACCGTTTCTTTATTAAAACTTGAATGGTGTATATTACTTGTATTTTAATCTGTATTGATTGTAAATTCAAATTCAATTTTATATAACCGCTTATCTAATGTTGCAAAAATTGTAAAATTTTTGGATTTTCGTCATTGCAGGTTTTAGGTATGTTTCGGCAATAATACTTATATAAGCACCCACATTTTTCAAATAATCGTTACTTTATCGTTGACTAGTAGCGATGTTTTTGTTATGTGTTAAAAATTTTATTGTGTATATATGTGACTTTAATTAATTAAACACGTTAGGTACGTTTTTAATATTTATTAAATGCAAGCACATTTTTTCATGTCTAGTTTGTCTTGATAAAGGAATAAAGAATTCTGAAAGCTCGACTCAGCAACAAAGGGTTTTACTTTCCTGGCCTTAACTACTTTGACTGCAACCTCAATTAGTATTTATTTATCTAAATTAGTCAGTCAAGATTACCCGACAGTTTATATATATATATATATATATATATATATATATATATATATATATATATATATATATATATATATATATATATATATATATATATATATATATATATATATATATATATATATATATATATATATATATATATAATCGGGGTCCAGAAACTCTACGGACAAACTTTGCGTACTGATTCTAGACCGAAAAATAAGAAAAAGTTCAGGTCCAGGTCTGGAAACGCTTCGTTTAGGACCTACAGGATGTGAAAAGTTTTATTTTCCTCGGTTTTATGGCGATATTTTGCGAACAAATTTGAATATGGTCCTGAAATTTGGAGCACGGGGGTTTTGTGGTCGAGAAACTTAAATATTTTATTGATTTTGATGGTGCCTGCAGAGGCGCCATCTACAGCTTGCTAAAAGTTAATTGGCCTTAACTTTTTACCACCCGGTATATTGACGTTCCGTTTGAATCAGTTTGTTCCTTCTCAGTTCTACGCAAAAAGGTATACTTGGTCGATGCCTCTCAGATCAACCGCTTTCCAGATATTGGTTGATGAACAGTTCAATTTAATTCTCTATAATCCTTAGCTAATTGAAATTAAAAATCAAAGTAACGTATGTTTGCATTTTTATTTTAACTTTGAATTTAAGAACAAAATGAAGAAATAAATAATAAAACTAAAAAACAAATGTTACAAAAGGTATTTCACATGATGACCATTTGTTTCGATATATAATCTCACTCGTTTTGATAATGAGCGGCGAATCCTCAACGTATTCCCACATTATTTCTGAATGTATCGCAGGCATCTACAGTAGTATGCTAAAGTTAATTGGCCTTAACTTTTTACCACCCGGTATATTGACGTTCCGTTTGAATTAGTTTGTTCCTTTTCAGTTCTAAGGAAAAAGGTATACTTGGTCGATGACCCTCAGATCTATATATATATATATATATATATATATATATATATATATATATATATATATATATATATTTGTAATTTTTAATTTGCTGAGATGTAAGTAAGGTACAAAGCTTACTTTTTGTACATAATATGAGGAAGCATAAATAAGTTAGAAAGAGTCGATCTGCGACTGATTGACCCTGTTTCCTGTGTTTTTGTCAACGAAGAATTACCTATAACACATAAGAAAGTTTTGTGCAGGCCAGACAAGAACATATTTTTGAAGTTTAAGTATTTCACAAAATGGGAAAATAAGTTTACTGCAGGTGAGATTCATCATTATTCAAGAATTTTAGAAGATTTGGGCCTAATCCGAATTTTTTTATTAGATTGACATAATAATCCCGTATCTATCCATCTTTCTTTGCTTTCCTGTATTTTTTCTACTACAATCTCAAAAACATTTTGCAATCTGCATTTACATTGAATAATTTAACAAAACCAAGTACACATTTTAAACAAATGACTGTGTATTGTAACAGTGACATAACATTTTTTTTAAAAACAGTAATGTTAATATCAAAAAGTGTTCAACTCATTAAACACTCAACGTTTTTAAAAAATAAAAATGTTTGTTGTGTAAACGTTAGAAATGGTGCAGATCTGCCGTAAGTGTCGTTTATATGTTCAATTTACCGACTTTTATAAATTTTTATAGGTGGTTTTACAGAACCGCTCCAAATTCACCACTAAAAAAAATCGTCTTATTATCTGAAATTGTTGGTGGAGTTGCCTGGTGGTGGGTATTATGGCACTTGTGGACTGAACCAGATCACATATATGTAAACAAAACATGAAATTTGCAATTTGATATATTAAGCCTTTTTTTAAGGGAGAATTCCCATACCCAAATCCGTCAAGTTGGACTAATGAAGAACTTGGTATTCCGAAAGTAATGGGCTGCCCTAATTAATCTTATGTAAAAGAAATATATATACAATTTATTACAGTTCATAAAATTTCTATTAGTTACTTTAATTGGTAACTGTAATTATCACAGGCTAATGAACAAATTGACCCTGTATAGGCTATGTGTATCTATACAATTGTTCAAGTAAATGCTTCTCGGTAAAATGAGGAAAAGGGTCTGGTGAGAGGGGGTAATTGATGGAAGGGGAAAGTGCTGTACGACAGTGCATCATAGGCGTCTCGTACGATAATTTATCTAGGGACCTTAAACAAATTATTTTTAAAACATGTTGTGGCTAGCACATAATAACCTTAGGCATGCTTATATAATGTTTCATTAGTAAATACGTAGAAAAAAAGTCGCAGAACGGCTGTTTCTAATTTATCCATTTTTCCTATTAAATGTACAAAACGCGTAAGTATTGTATCTTACTTGCATCTGCAATTTAAAAATTATAAACGTACCTGACGAGTTCTTTTCTCTATATAACATATAATTTAATACTGTTTGAATATAATTCGGGTTAAACAGTAGTCAAAATAACGTTTCAGTTAAATACATTAATCCAAGTGACGCTTCTTTATTCTTTATCAAAAATTAAAACCTTTTAATTAAGGTGCTACATACATATACACATCAGATATTTATTAATAAATTTAATTGTAGTTTATGTATTTTCATATTAAAAACACTTTTTAGGATTAACTTACTTAAATTTCAATAATTTTATAAAAGTTGTTTATACTTTTTGAAATATTAACAAGCAGTGCTTTAGGTACCCTTTTAATACTTTAGCGTGTATGTCTTTAAGAAAACTTACCTAATATTTACTTGTCTTTAATTTTTAAATAACGCTAATAGTTCACAAGCGATTTACATAACGAACTTTAGCGCCTTTATTTGTGAAAACGGGAGAGTGGACTAGCGAGTGAGCAGTCGGTCGAACGGATGGTGGGATGAACCGACGGAGGGATGGGTGGACGGACAGATGTACAAGCGGACGGACGCATTCGACAGATAGACGGACAGGCGGATGGCCGAAGGAATGACATACGGAACAAAAGACGGAATGGTAGGCGACCAGGTGGCATGACGGAAGAATTGACGAAAGGAGGGATGAACGGGCGGATTATTAATTTTATTAAATACATAAATAAAAAGTAAACCTACGGCGTGTACTTTGCTAGAGTACCGCTCTAACCAACTGAGCTATCGAGATACAGGCCCCAATAAATGTAAATTTTGTCCTTATGTATGTAGAACTGACAGAATTTACATCGATTGAGGCTTGTATCTCGATAGCTTAGTTGGTTAGAGTGCTAATCTAGCAAAATACATGTCCTAGGTTCAAATCCTACTCTAGGTAAACTTTTTAATTTTACCTTTGAACATATTCGTACATAACAAAACTTATAATAAATTTTTATTTAAGTGTTTAATAAAATTAGAAATAATCTTTAATTACATATTTACTTTTAAACTTATTCGTTCACAACAAAACAATAATAATCGATTGGTACTTGTATCTTGATAGCTCAGTTGGTTACAACGGCACTCTAGCGAAATGCATGTCGTAGGTTCAAATACTACTCGAAGTAAACTTTTTATTTATGTATTTAATAAAACTAATAATAATTTTTAATTACATATTTACTTTTGAATTTAATCGTTCATAACAAAATGTACAATAATTTAACACTAGTCAAGTTGCTTTGGTATGTGTGAATCCTTGCGGTATAGCAGGCTCATATTCCAATAATATAAGTAATTTGACTGTAATCTCATTATATTTAGAATTTGCATTCAGTTTTATACACATAAAGACAAAATTTAGATCGATTGGAGCTTGTATCTCGATAGCTCAGATGGTTAGAGCGGTACTCTAGCAAAGTACATGTCATAAGTTCAAATCCTACTCGAGGTAAACTTTTTATTTATGTATTTAATAAAATTATAAACATTTTTAATTATATATTTACTTTTGAACTTATTCGTTCATGACAAAACTTATAGTAATTTAACACTAGTTAAGTTGCTTTGGTATGTGAATTCTTGAGGTATTGCTGGCTCACATTCCATTAATATAAGTAATTTGACTGTAACGTCATTATATTTAGAAATTACATCAGTTCCATGTGCAAGACAAAATTTACGTCGATTGGGGCTTGTATCTCGGTAGCTCAGTTGGTTAGAGCGGAACACTAGCAAGTACATGTCGTAGGTTCAAATCCTACTCGAGGTAAACTTTTATTTATGTATTTAATAAAATTAATAATAATTTTCACGCATAAGATGGTAAAAAACCGTTCTTATATTTATTACAGGTAATGTATATAATTACACGATTCAAATGTGGAAAAATTGGAGATACAAAACTAAAAATAAATTCGAGTACTATAACTACTAACGTTACATGGTTATGGAATGGACATTTTTCTTTACTACAATTAAATCGACTAATTTCCGCATTTTACATTTGACAAGGTTTCTGCGTGTGCGTATGTGTGTGTGTGTGTGTGTGTGTGTGTGTGTGTGTGTGTGTGTGTGCGTCTGTGTGTGTGTGTGTGTGTCGTGTGTGTGTGTGTGTGTGTGTGCGTGTGTGTGGTGTGTGTGTGGTGTGCGTGTGGTGTGTGCGTGTGCGTGTGCGTGTGTGTGTGCGTGTGCTGTGCTGTGCTGTGTGTGCGTGTGCGTGTGCTGTGCGTGTGCGTGTGCGTGGTGCGTGTGCGTGTGCTGTGCGTGTGCGTGTGCGTGTGCGTTGCGTGTGCGTGTGCGTGTCGTGTTGCGTGTGCGTGTGCGTGTGCGTGTGCGTGTGCGTGTGCGTGTGCGTGTCTGTGCGTGTGCGTGTGCGTGTCGTGTGCGTGTGCGTGTGCGTGTGCGTGTGCGTGTGCGTGTGCGTGTGCGCGTGCGCGTGCGTCTGCGTGTGCGTGTGCGTGTGCGTGTGTGTGCGTGTGCGTGTGAAGGTGCATTTAGTAACAGTATGAATAACAATAATTTGACATTGTGCTGTCAAAATAGCGATAATAATAGTAGTAGAAAAATAAAAATAAAGCGTAACAAGATGAAGGTAATTCTTCTTCTAACACTAACGGGCCATCATTTCAATATAAGGATGATTTATCTGTAGTGTATAAACAAGCAGCTAATGAATACTTAATCGATTGTGCTTATTATAAACTATCGAAGGATACTCATCATGCAAAACATATGGAAATTGGAGACAGTACTCACCTCAACCTTGTTGCGTAAAGGGTGTGGCAACTGTGATCAAAGTAATAATGTGGTGTTAGACTTGAAGGAATGGAATGATTGGCATTCATATGTAGTATTACAATTTTTCCGATTCTAAGAAATTGGAAATACAATTGATTGGTCAAATGTAAACTAATAAGATGTGACCAACATTATGAACCTCTATCTAGCAATATTGTATTTATTACAACTAGGAATTGAATAAAGGATATGACAGAATTTGGAAACTATTATGATAGAAAACTACAACTGCTGTTCTTGCACGTTCAATTCAAATAGTATAGAAAAACTATTCAATCTAAAGGATATAATAAGCTATAGATTTGAATATCTTGAATCTTATAATCTGGTGTGTTTCCATGAACAGTTCATGCAACAAGTTGTTGCCTACCGTCGTTTCGGAGAACCAATTCCATGGTAGTGATGATGACATTTATAAAGACTTTGAAGATCTTATAAATGCTAAGTATAATATTAATTCACATAACACTGTATACTTAATGGAAATATTGCATTATCGTCCTGCTTATCTACTGTATAGCATTTAGTAAATAAAGAAATATTAATAACTATAATTTGTTTGTGATCTAGATTTAGGTATAAATACCCTACTTTATCCATCCTGGTAAACAATGTTAGGTAACAAGCGAAACAGTGAATTACCTCGTATATACGTTGAACGTATGAGGAATTCTGAAGGTGCTATTGACCATACCTGTGGAGTCCACTGTGATATCAAAACAGACAAACGGACAATTGATAATGTTTCTGTTGCAATTAAAGGAAACGATATGATTATTAAAGGTGTCACGTATAAAGGGACTCAGGTTTATATGATCTGCTTATTATGAATGATCCCAATTTAAATGTAGTAAATTCAAAAGATAGAAAAATTATGTATTTAATTAAGTATTTTAGAAGCTACGAATGTTGCAAGGCGAGATTATGATGTAAGTGCACAAATTCGAGGAAGCAGGAACCAAAAGTATACACAAATAATCAAACCCTTGCTATCACCATTGCACGCAACTAAAGGAGGTAGAGCTATGTTTTTAAGGAATTAGCAAACAGTCCGATTGAATAAATATTGGAATGATGGACATGAACTAATTCGTGATCCAGAGGTATTGTGGGCAGAAAAATTAGCAGGAAACACAGGTGTCGTAAATGACAATGTCAATTGTAGAAGAACTATATGAAGATGGATACATTGAAAAACAGCCATTTTTTAAACAGTACAAATGAGAATGCATTGACGTGGGAATATCATAACTAAAATGCCCCTTGACAAATTTGGACGTTCACACATCCAGTATCAATTCAAGAAATTAACCCCTCAGTTTAAACTGATTGATGATAATCAATTTGATATCGAGAATAAGAAACTCAGCAATCTTGCCAACCCCATAGATCCTCAAGATGTCATCACTAAGCAATACTATTTATCAACAAGTTTCAATTTGGATGGAAACCGTTTGGCATAGTTGGCGGACCCGGAAGAAGATGTGATATCTTGATTTTTGTCTACAGGCAGTTCAAGAAGCTTTTAAAGGAAACCCTAGTGCTTATCTGGTGCTTGAGCAAATACTATACTTTTTATTTATGTATTTAATAAAACTAATAATAATTTTTAATTATATATTTACTTTTGAATTTAATCGTTCATAACAAAATGTACAATAATTTAACACTAGTCAAGTTGCTTTGGTATGTGTGAATCCTTGCGGTATAGCAGGCTCACATTCCAATAATATAAGTAATTTGACTGTAATCTCATTATATTTAGAATTTGCATTCAGTTTTATACACATAAAGACAAAATTTAGATCGATTGGAGCTTATATCTCGATATCTCAGATGGTTAGAGCGGTACTCTAGCAAAGTACATGTCATAAGTTCAAATCCTACTCGAGGTAAACTTTTTATTTATGTATTTAATAAAATTAGTAAACATTTTTAATTATATATTTACTTTTGAACTTATTCGTTCATGACAAAACTTATAATAATTTAACACTAGTTAAGTTGCTTTGGTATGTGTGAATTCTTGAGATATTGCTGGCTCACATTCCATTAATATAAGTAATTTTACTGTAACGTCATTATATTTAGAAATTACATCAGTTCCATATGGACAAAGACAAAATTTACGTCGATTGGGACTTGTATCTCGGTAGCTCAGTTGGTTAGAGCGGAACACTAGCGAAGTACATGTCGTAGGTTCAAATCCTACTCGAGGTAAACTTTTATTTATGTATTTAATAAAATTAATAATAATTTTCACGCATAAGATGGTAAAAAACCGTTCTTATATTTATTACAGGTAATGTATATAATTACACGATTCAAATGTGGAAAAATTGGAGATACAAAACTAAAAATAAATTCGAGTACTATAACTACTAACGTTACATGGTTATGGAATGGACATTTTTCTTTACTACAATTAAATCGACTAATTTCCGATTTTACATTTGACAAGGTTTCTGGTGTGCTATAGTGTGTGTGTGTGTGTGTGTGTGTGTGTGTGTGTGTGTGTGTGTGTGTATGTGATATGTACGTGTATGTACGTGTGTGTGTGTGTGTGGTGTGTGTGTGTGTGTGTGTGTGTGTGTGTGTGTGCTGTGTGTGTGTGTGTGCGTGTGTGTGTGTGTACGTGTGTGTGTGGTGTGTGTGCGTGTGCGTGTGCGTGTGCGTGTGTGTCGTGTCGTGTGGTGTGCGTGTGCGTGTGCGTGTGCGTGTGCGTGTGCTGTGCGTGTGCGTGTGCGTGTGCGTGTGCGTGTGCGTTCGTGCGTGTGCCTGTGCGTGGTGGCGTGTGCGTGTGCGTATGCGTATGCGTGGTGTGGTGTGCGTGTGCGTGGTGCGTGTCGTGTGCGTGTGCGTGTGCGTGTGCGTGTGCGTGTGCGTTGCGTGTGCGTGTGCGTGTACGTGTGCGTGTGCGTGTGCGTGTGCGTGTGCGTGTGCGTGTGCGTGACATGTGCGTGTGCGTGTGCTGTGCGTGTGCGTGTGCGTGTGCGTGTGCGTGTGCGTGTGCGTGCGTGTGCGTTGCGTGTGCGTGTGCGTGTGCGTGTGCGTGTGAAGGTGCATTTAGTAACAGTATGAATAACAATAATTTGACATTGTGCTGTTTGTGCTGTCAAAATAGCGATGATAATAGTAGTAGTAAAAATAAAAATAAAGCGTAACAAGATGAAGGTTATTCTTCTTCTAACACTAACGGGCATCATTTCAATATAAGGATGATTTATCTGTAGTGTATAAACAAGCAGCTAATGAATACTTAATCGATTGTGCTTATTATAAACTATCGAAGGATACTCATCATGCAAAACATATGGAAATTGGAGACAGTACTCACCTAAACCTTGTTGCGTAAGGGTGTGGCAACTGTGATCAAAGTAATAATGTGGTGTTAGACTTGAAGGAATGGAATGATTGGCATTCATATGTAGTATTACAATTTTTCCGATTCTAAGAAATTGGAAATACAATTGATTGGTCAAATGTAAACTAATAAGATGTGACCAACATTATGAACCTCTATCTAGCAATATTGTATTTATTACAACTAGGAATTGAATAAAGGATATGACAGAATTTGGAAACTATTATGATAGAAAACTACAACTGCTGTTCTTGCACGTTCAATTCACATAGTATAGAAAAACTATTCAATTTAAAGGATATAATAAGCTATAGATTGGAATATCTTGAATCTTATAATCTGATGTGTTTCCATGAACAGTTCATGCAACAAGTTGTTGCCTACCGTCGTTTCGCGAGAACCAATTCCATGGTAGTGATGATGACATTTATAAAAACTTTGAAGATCTTATAAATGCTAAGTATAATATTAATTCACATAACACTGTATACTTAATGGAAATATTGCATTATCGTCCTGCTTATCTACTGTATAGCATTTAGTAAATAAAGAAATATTAATAACTATAATTTGTTTGTGATCTAGATTTAGGTATAAATACCCTACTTTATCCATCCTGGTAAACAATGTTAGGTAACAAGCGAAACAATGAATTACCTCGTATATACGTTGAACGTATTATGAGGAATTCTGAAGGTGGTATTGACCACACCTGTGGAGTCCACTGTGATATCAAAACAGACAAACGGACAATTGATAATGTTTCTGTTGCAATTAAAGGAAACGATATGATTATTAAAGGTGTCACGTATAAAGGGACTCAGGTTTATATGATCTGCTTATTATGAATGATCCCAATTTAAATGTAGTAAATTCAAAAGATAGAAAAATTATGTATTTAATTAAGTATTTTAGAAGCTACGAATGTTGCAAGGCGAGATTATGATGTAAGTGCACAAATTCGAGGAAGCAGGAACCAAAAGTATACACAAATAATCAAACCCTTGCTATCACCATTGCACGCAACTAAAGGAGGTAGAGCTATGTTTTTAAGGAATTAGCAAACATTCCGATTGAATAAATATTGGAATGATGGACATGAACTAATTCGTGATCCAGAGGTATTGGGGCAGAAAAATTAGCAGGAAATACAGGTGTCGTAAATGACAATGTCAATTGTAGAAGAACTATATGAAGATGGATACATTGAAAAACAGCCGTTTTTTAAACAGTACAAATGAGAATGCATTGACGTCGGAATATCATAACTAAAATGCCCCTTGACAAATTTGGACGTTCACACATCCAGTATCAATTCAAGAAATTAACCCCTCAGTTTAAACTGATTGATGATAATCAATTTGATATCGAGAATAAGAAACTCAGCAATCTTGCCAACCCCATAGATCCTCAAGATGTCATCACTAAGCAATACTATTTATCAACAAGTTTCAATTTGGATGGAAACCGTTTGGCATAGTTGGCGGACCCGGAAGAAGATGTGATATCTTGATTTTTGTCTACAGGCAGTTCAAGAAGCTTTTAAAGGAAACCCTAGTGCTTATCTGGTGCTCGAGCAAATACTATATAAAATTAAAGAAATTGTAGATAAATTAGTGCCATGTCTAAATTATAACTCGTCAACGAATTGCACAAACGAAAACGAACCATAATTAAAGGTTTTGTGACCTTTGGCAAGTAGATTTGGCGGAATTTAACACATTATGCCAAACAAAATAAGGGTTATAAGTATATATTAGTGGTTATCGACTGTTTTTCGACTAAAGGATTAAAAAAGAAAACAGGTCAAGAAGTTACCAGGACTATGCAAACAATCTTCAAAAAGGGTCGGAAGCCTACCAGTTTGCAGACAGATGCAGGAAAAAATTCTACAATGAGCGTTTTACTAAAATAATGCAGCTTCATGGAACCAACCATTACTCTACCTATAGCACAAAGAAGGCTGCTATTCCGGAACGTGTTATCAGAACAATAAATAGTACTCTATATAAGATGTTTAGCATACAAGGTAAATACAAATGGATTGATATAAATTTTAACATGATTTTACCATGATTTTCATATTTCATTAAGCCTTGTTTGCTAATGGAATTCCAAAGATATTGTCAGGACTATAATCGGACGTATCAAATTTATCAATGTGTTCTTTGATGCATTCATAGATATCAGGAACTGAAAACAGTATATGTGACTATCGGTATCGGGATACAGGAGCATTATTAGTAAACTTAGGTGGCGTGTAACCATAATCAAAATTGTATAAAAAGTTTGTAAAACGTCTAAAACACTGAAGCCTGCATTTATAGGTTTATTGAAATATACTTCTAGCTTATTCATTCAAATGATAAGCATATCATTTCTAAATATTGTACAACTATGAAAATTTGGTTTTGATATGTAAGCACGAGTACCATAGGCACCATCCCATTTCGTTACTAAACGTATAGTGTGCGTGTGGTGTGTGTGTGTGCGTGTGTCGTGTGTCGTGTGTGTGCGTGCTGTGCGTGTGCGTGTGCGTGTGCGTGTGCGTGGTGCGTGTCGTGTCGTGTGCGTGTGCGTGTGCGTTCGTGTGCGTGTGCTGTGCGTGTGCGTGTGCGTGTGCGTGTGCGTGTGCGTTGCGTGTGCGTGTGCGTGTGCGTGTGCGTGTGCGTGTGCGTGCGTGTGCGTGTGCGTGTGCGTGTGCGTGTGTCGTGTGCGTTGCGTGTGCGTGTGCGTGTACGTGTGCGTGTGCGTGTGCGTGTGCGTGTGCGTGTGCGTGTCTGTGCGTGTGCGTGTGCTGTGCGTGCGTGTGCGTGTGCGTGTGCGTGTGCGTGTGCGCTGCTGTGCGTGTGCGTGTGCGTGTGCGTGTGCGTGTGTGTGTGAAGGTGCATTTAGTAACAGTATGAATAACAATAATTTGACATTGTGCTGTTTGTGCTGTCAAAATAGCGATGATAATAGTAGTAGTAAAAATAAAAATGAAGCGTAACAAGATGAAGGTAGTGCTTCTTCTAACACTAACGGGCCATCATTTCAATATAAGGATGATTTATCTGTAGTGTATAAACAACCAGCTAATGAATACTTAATCGATTGTGCTTATTATAAACTATCGAAGGATACTCATCATGCAAAACATATGGAAATTGGAGACAGTACTCACCTCAACCTTGTTGCGTAAGGGGTGTGGCAACTGTGATCAAAGTAATAATGTGATGTTAAACTTGAAGGAATGGAATGATTGGCATTCATATGTAGTATTACAATTTTTCCGATTCTAAAAAATTGGAAATACAATTGATTGGTCAAATGTAAACTAATAAGATATGATCAACATTATGAACCCCTATCTAGCAATATTGTATTTATTACAACTAGGAATTGAATAAAGGATATGACAGAATTTGGAAACTGTTATGATAGAAAACTACAACTGCTGTTCTTGCACGTTCAATTCAAATAGTATAGAAAAACTATTCAATCTAAAGGATATAATAAGCTATAGATTTGAATATCTTGAATCTTATAATCTGGTGTGTTTCCATGAACAGTTCATGCAACAAGTTGTTGCCTACCGTCGTTTCGCGATAACCAATTACATGGTAGTGATGATGACATTTATAAAGACCTTGAAGATCTTATAAATGCTAAGTATAATATTAATTCACATAACACTGTATACTTAATGGAAATATTGCATTATCGTCCTGCTTATCTACTGTATAGCATTTAGTAAATAAAGAAATATTAATAACTATAATTTGTGTTTATGATCTAGATTTAGGTATAAATACCCTACTTTATCCATCCTGGTAAACAATGTTAGGTAACAAGCGAAACAGTGAATTACCTCGTATATACGTTGAACGTATTATGAGGAATTCTGAAGGTGCTATTGACCATACCTGTGGAGTCCACTGTGATATCAAAACAGACAAACGGACAATTGATAATGTTTCTGTTGCAATTAAAGGAAACGATATGATTATTAAAGGTGTCACGTATAAAGGGACTCCAGGTTTATATGATCTGCTTATTATGAATGAGCCCAACTTAAATCTAGTAAATTCAAAAGATAGAAAAAATTATAGAAGTATTTTAGAAGCTACGAATGTTGCAAGGCGAGATTATGATGTAAGTGCACAAATTCGAGGAAGCAGGAACCAAAAGTATACACAAATAATCAAACCCTTGCTATCACCATTGCACGCAACTAAAGGAGGTAGAGCTATGTTTTTAAGGAATTAGCAAACATTCCGATTGAATAAATATTGGAATGATGGACATGAACTAATTCGTGATCCAGAGGTATTGGGGCAGAAAAATTAGCAGGAAATACAGGTGTCGTAAATGACAATGTCAATTGTAGAAGAACTATATGAAGATGGATACATTGAAAAACAGCCGTTTTTTAAACAGTACAAATGAGAATGCATTGACGTCGGAATATCATAACTAAAATGCCCCTTGACAAATTTGGACGTTCACACATCCAGTATCAATTCAAGAAATTAACCCCTCAGTTTAAACTGATTGATGATAATCAATTTGATATCGAGAATAAGAAACTCAGCAATCTTGCCAACCCCATAGATCCTCAAGATGTCATCACTAAGCAATACTATTTATCAACAAGTTTCAATTTGGATGGAAACCGTTTGGCATAGTTGGCGGACCCGGAAGAAGATGTGATATCTTGATTTTTGTCTACAGGCAGTTCAAGAAGCTTTTAAAGGAAACCCTAGTGCTTATCTGGTGCTTGAGCAAATACTATATAAAATTAAAGAAATTGTAGATAAATTAGTGCCATGTCTAAATTATAACTCGTCAACAAATTGCACAAACGAAAACGAACCATAATTAAAGGTTTTGTGACCTTTGGCAAGTAGATTTGGCGGAATTTAACACATTATGCCAAACAAAATAAGGGTTATAAGTACATATTAGTGGTTATCGACTGTTTTTCGACTAAAGGATTAAAAAAGAAAACAGGTCAAGAAGTTACCAGGACTATGCAAACAATCTTCAAAAAGGGTCGGAAGCCTACCAGTTTGCAGACAGATGCAGGAAAAAATTCTACAATGAGCGTTTTACTAAAATAATGCAGCTTCATGGAACCAACCATTACTCTACCTATAGCACAAAGAAGGCTGCTATTCCGGAACGTGTTATCAGAACCATAAAGAGTACTCTATATAAGATGTTTAGCATACAAGGTAAATACAAATGGATTGATATAAATTTTAACATGATTTTACCATGATTTTCATATTTCATTAAGCCTTGTTTGCTAATGGAATTCCAAAGATATTGTCAGGACTATAATCGGACGTATCAAATTTATCAATGTGTTCTTTGATGCATTCATAGATATCAGGAACTGAAAACAGTATATGGACTATCGGTATCGGGATACAGGAGCATTATTAGTAAACTTAGGTGGCGTGTAACCATAATCAAAATTGTATAAAAAAGTTTGTAAAACGTCTAAAACACTGAAGCCTGCATTTATAGGTTTATTGAAATATACTTCTAGCTTATTCATTCAAATGATAAGCATATCATTTCTAAATATTGTACAACTATGAAAATTTGGTTTTGATATGTACACAGTACCATAGGCACCATCCCATTTCGTTACTAAACGTATATTCTTATACTTGCGTACATTTTCCATCAGTTTCCTAAAAACACTATTAAAAATCTATCAATTTTATTTTGAGATTGTTGACGCATGGTGGTATTTACATGGATGTGTTTTTTTAACCACGGGGATTTTTAAAACGTAATATACGGTGTACTTTTACCAACTTTAATCCACCTTTGTAATATGTAATTACGTTTTGGATACAATATAACCAATAATGTTTTAATTTTAGAAATTGAATCAGGTACGGGCGGACACATATGTTCGAGTGCCAGTGGTGACTGTCATGTA
The DNA here is from genome assembly GCA_036346205.1 of Vesta saturnalis. NCBI lineage: Eukaryota > Metazoa > Arthropoda > Insecta > Coleoptera > Lampyridae > Vesta > Vesta saturnalis. The sequence continues at coordinate 1,654,354 of JARFJB010001181.1, read as the reverse complement.
ATTCTATGGGATAGTCTAAATCAGGCTCAATTATATAACCAAGTTCCGAATGATGAGGAGGGTTGATTATATCCAATGTTTCAAAATTAGCTTTATCTATATAAGAAAAGTAGCAAATGGTAAAAATTCTGACATGGGGGCTCCATATAAGTTATTTACATCGTAGTACATTAAATACACACTCTCGGAAGTGGGATTAATATTTGTTGCCCATATCCTTATTTTTAGCTTCAGCATACCGAATAGAACTTTGAGCTACACCACCTTTAATTCCTCTTTCAATAAACATTAGCATATCACTGTCTGTAAATAGCTCTAACTTTACTGGCGTAATTTTGAGCATGGCATCGAATGCATAACCGCGGGCCGTACAATAGTGAAGGGGATCACATTTTTAAGTACTTGAACAAGTTTTCCGAAAATTTTCAAAAATGTTAGGTAAAAGCAGAACATCCGTTTTTAGATAAAAATCCGTGTATTCGCTCTACGATTTAATATTAAATTTGTTACAAACGCTGACCGCATGTGTAAAACTCGCATTACTGATTCCTTCATTATTAAGGAGGTAGGCTGGTCTCACTTAATTTATTCCATAGTATCAATATAATCATATTGCGGACTAGTAGAGAAAATTATTCATCATTGTTACATTAGCTCTTTTCATGATTTTTTTACAATTTTCCAAATAGTTTGATAACTTCTCAATACTACTACTCATCAATCTAAATGGGTCAATAGATCTAAGCTTAATTTTAGTGCCTTCTATTACTTGCATAAAAGAGATATATCTTTGTTTGTTTAGAGGCAGCAGCGAAATTGAACCGGAAACAGTAGCCAATTCCCTAATTATGAAATGTGACTCATAACCTGATAAATTATGAAATACTACAGGCAAAATTTTAATGTATAGTTTAGGTTACAATTCTAATGTGATGCTCCGCGAAATGCTCCTGTAACATAATTATAGTCTCTAACTTTTACATCATAATCAATAAATGATTTCCCACAAATGTGACAAACCATAGTGCTTTCAAATTGTTCAACCTTAGTGAGGCTTAAAGTACCCATAGAAATTATGTTATTCATTACTTCGCTGGTCCAATGAGCAATACTTTGAAGCTCTTTAACAAACTAAATCGAGATCAAGAATCATTGTATGAACACTTCAAATGGTAAGTAATGCTTAATGGTATATATTTGGAGTGAAGTAGAGTATTACTTTCGATGTTCGTTAAATTTGTACATTTTTCTAAAATACTGTGCATCAGCATAAATTACAAATGGTGCCTGTTCCTGGAATACAAAATATTTGAATTGCAAATTCATTTCCGCTTCGGTAAGTAGCCTAGCAGATCATGGATTAGGTTGATGACAGTGAGGGCCATGTTCTTGTAGAAGACAATCTGAATAGCAATCGATGACAAATAAATTTCTTGCATTTCTTATTCAATAGTTATTTAGAAACAAGAGCTTACATATTTTTAATCCAAGTGAAATGATAAACAGTATTATGTTTTATATTAATAACATCCCCAAAATAACCAGCAGCATGATAATTAGTTGAAATTACTAAAAGATTTATAGGGTCCCTGTTACTATTTTAATGGTTTAATTTTTCAAATTTTCTACATCATCTAGTTGAATTGGGAAGTAAATTCCAAACATGTCTAAAGTGAGGATAACTTTGAAATTTATATGTAGGACTGGAGTACCCTGTACAACATCCTACACATAAGTTCAAAGTTATCCTCATTATAATTTAATGCCGAAACAACAGCCCACAAGAAGTAATACTCATCATCGTTTTTAACATTTAATGTAAATTGAAAGACCTGTAAATGGAGCATAGCTATTAACACTAATTTTTAAATATAAAACTTCATGTAATTCCCAACCGTAATCCTATTCGGAAAGCTGTTCTAATTTTTTTTTTATTTATAATAAACATTTTCATTATACCACTCACGTAAATTGCTCACAATACCAATGACATAATTTTTTATAGTAAAAATCTTCAACTCAATAATATGATTTTGAGGTATAATGAAATTGCAGCTAAAACAATATTCACCTTTAGCATCGATTGTCTTGACACTAATTTAACATTTCGTGCAAAACTGTTGTATGCATTTAATAAAAAATAAGAGGGTCCTTGATGTTTGCTATATTGGCTATAATTCCTGTAAGTAACCTACCATTTAAACTGATTGATGATAATCAATTTGATATCGAGAATAAGAAACTCAGCAATCTTGCCAACCCCATAGATCCTCAAGATGTCATCACTAAGCAATACTATTTATCAACAAGTTTCAATTTGGATGGAAACCGTTTGGCATAGTTGGCGGACCCGGAAGAAGATGTGATATCTTGATTTTTGTCTACAGGCAGTTCAAGAAGCTTTTAAAGGAAACCCTAGTGCTTATCTGGTGCTTGAGCAAATACTATATAAAATTAAAGAAATTGTAGATAAATTAGTGCCATGTCTAAATTATAACTCGTCAACAAATTGCACAAACGAAAACGAACCATAATTAAAGGTTTTGTGACCTTTGGCAAGTAGATTTGGCGGAATTTAACACATTATGCCAAACAAAATAAGGGTTATAAGTACATATTAGTGGTTATCGACTGTTTTTCGAAAGACTTGTCGACTAAAGGATTAAAAAAGAAAACAGGTCAAGAAGTTACCAAGACTATGCAAACAATCTTCAAAAAGGGTCGGAAGCCTACCAGTTTGCAGACAGATGCAGGAAAAAATTCTACAATGAGCGTTTTACTAAAATAATGCAGCTTCATGGAACCAACCATTACTCTACCTATAGCACAAAGAAGGCTGCTATTCCGGAACGTGTTATCAGAACCATAAAGAGTACTCTATATAAGATGTTTAGCATACAAGGTAAATACAAATGGATTGATATAAATTTTAACATGATTTTACCATGATTTTCATATTTCATTAAGCCTTGTTTGCTAATGGAATTCCAAAGATATTGTCAGGACTATAGTCGGACGTATCAAATTTATCAATGTGTTCTTTGATGCATTCATAGATATCAGGAACTGAAAATAGTATATGAGACTATCGGTATCGGGATACAGGAGCATTATTAGTAAACTTAGGTGGCGTGTAACCATAATCAAAATTGTATAAAAAAGTTTGTAAAACGTCTAAAACACTGAAGCCTGCATTTATAGGTTTATTGAAATATACTTCTAGCTTATTCATTCAAATGATAAGCATATCATTTCTAAATATTGTACAACTATGAAAATTTGGTTTTGATATGTAAGCACGAGTACCATAGGCACCATCCCATTTCGTTACTAAACGTATATTCTTATACTTGCGTACATTTTCCATCAGTTTCCTAAAAACACTATTAAAAATCTATCAAATTTATTTTGAGATTGTTGACGCATGGTGGTATTTACATGGATGTGTTTTTTTAACCACGGGGATTTTTAAAACGTAATATACGGTGTACTTTTACCAACTTTAATCCACCTTTAAATACACTTAAAATTTCTATATTGAAATATGTAATTACGTTTTGGATACAATATAAGCAATAATGTTTTAATTTTAGAAATTGAATCAGGTACGGGCGGACACATATGTTCGAGTGCCAGTGGTGACTGTCATGTAATTCTATGGGATAGTCTAAATCAGACTCAATTATATAACCAAGTTCCGAATGATGAGGAGGGTTGATTATATCCAATGTTTCAAAATTAGCTTTATCCATATAAGAAAGTAGCAAATGGTAAAAATTCTGACATGGGGGCTCCATATAAGTTATTTACATCGTAGTACATTAAATACACACTCTCGGAAGTGGGATTAATATTTGTTGCCCATATCCTTTTTTTTAGCTTCAGCATACCGATTAGAACTTTGAGCTACACCACCTTTAATTCCTCTTTCAATAAACATGAGCATATCACTGTCTGTATATAGCTCTAACTTTACTCGCGTAATTTTGAGCATGGCATCGAATGCATAACCGCGGGCCGTACAATAGTGAAGGGGATCACATTTTTAAGTACTTAAACAAGTTTTCCGAAAATTTTCAAAAATGTTAGGTAAAAGCAGAACATCCGTTTTTAGATACAAATCCGTGTATTCGCTCTACGATTTAATATTAAATTTGTTACAAACGCTGACCGCATGTGTAAAACTCGCATTACTGATTCCTTCATTATTAAGGAGGTAGGCTGGTCTCACTTAATTTATTCCATAGTATCAATATAATCATATTGCGGACTAGTAGAGAAAATTATTCATCATTGTTATATTAGCTCTTTTCATGATTTTTTTACAATTTTCCAAATAGTTTGATAACTTTTCAATACTACTACTCATCAATCTAAATGGGTCAATAGATCTAAGCTTAATTTTAGTGCCTTCTATTACTTTCGTAAAAGAGATATATCTTTGTTTGTTTAGAGGCAGCAGCGAAATTGAACCGGAAACAGTAGCCAATTCCCTAATTATGAAATGTGACTCATAACCTAATAATATAAAATACTACAGGCTAAATTTTAATGTATAGTTTAGGTTACAATTCTAATGTGATGCTCCGCGAAATGCTCCTGTAACATAATTATAGTCTCTAACTTTTACATCATAATCAATAAATGATTTCCCACAAATGTGACAAACCATAGTGCTTTCAAATTGTTCAACCTTAGTGAGGCTTAAAGTACCCATAGAAATTATGTTATTCATTACTTCGCTGGTCCAATGATCAATACTTTGAAGCTCTTTAACAAACCATTGAATCCAATCATTTCCTCTATAAAGCCCATTGAATCCAATCATTTCCTCTATAAAGCCTAAATCGAGATCAAGAATCATTGTATGAACACTTCAAATGGTAAGTAATGCTGAATGGTATATATTTGGAGTGAAGTAGAGTATTACTTTCGATGTTCGTTAAATTTGTACACTTTTCTAAAATACTGTGCATCAGCATAAATTACAAATGGTGCCTGTTCCAGGAATACAAAATATTTGAATTGCAAATTCATTTCCGCTTCGGTAAGTAGCCTAGCAGATCATGGATTAAGTTGATGACAGTGAGGGCCATGTTCTTGTAGAAGACAATCTGAATAGCAATCGATGACAAATAAATTTCTTGCACTTCTTATTCAATAGTTATTTAGAAACAAGAGCTTACATATTTTTAATCCAAGTGAAATGATAAACAGTATTATGTTTTATATTAATAACATCCCCAAAATAACCAGCAGCATGATAATTAGTTGAAATTACTAAAAGATTTATAGGCTCCCTGTCACTATTTTAATGGTTTAATTTTTCAAATTTTCTACATCATCTAGTTGAATTGGGAAGTAAATTCCAAACATGTCTAAAATGGGGATAACTTTGAACTTTATATATAGGATGGTGTACCCTGTATAACATCCTACACATAGAGTTCAAAGTTATCCTCATTTGTAATTTGTAATGCCGAAACAACAACCCACAAGAAGTAATACTCATCATCGTTTTTAACATTTAATGTAAGTTGAAAGACCTGTAAATGGAGCATAGCTATTAACACTAATTTTTAAATGTAAAACTTCATATAATTCCCAACCGGAATCCTCTTCGAAAAGCTGTTCTAATCTTTTTTTTATTTATAATAAACATTTTCATTATACCACTCACGTAAATTGGTCGCAATACCAATGACATAATTTTTTATAGTAAAAATCTTCAACTCAATAATATGATTTTGAGGTATAATGAAATTGCAGCTAAAACAATATTCACCTTTAGCATCGATTGTCTTGACACTAATTGAACATTTCGTACAAAACTGTTGTATGCATTTAATAAAAAATAAGAGGGTCCTTGATGTTTGCTATATTGGCTATAATTCCTGTAAGTAACCTACCATTTAAACGGGAATCTAGAGAGTACCAACCTAATTTACGTGGAAGCTTTTAGTGACATCAACAATTTCACTACTTGTTTTCACTGAAGCGTTCTTTAACTGTTTAAGTCTTATAAGATTAACAATGATAGATTGCTTTCGAGCTTACACAAATTTGTATTTTCCTCTAAATAAATTGTATTTTAAATTATATCTTACAATAGCTTAATCTTAGTGTTAATTATACGGATGTGCTGGAAAAAATTCATTTTCTGTTTTCAACCATGGAATAATACATCTACATTATAACTACTACTTGGTATAACTTTACTCATAGTTACCTGCAAAACTGTATCCAGCAATGCAAAAATATGAAGCACGCACTGCCGATTACGCAGTAATGGACTTATAGCCCTATTTTATTTATTATAACATAAGTAAAAATTAATAGTTTAAGTAACTGTGGAAGTACTTTAGGTTTACAATCTGCTTATATAGTCATATATACCCTCATTCAAGGTCAAATATTACAAAGTGGTTATAACTTGTATTTGACTTTTAAAAAATTATAAATATAAATAGATCAAAACTATAAAGTAATACACAAATGGACAAGGTTACTAAGTAGGTTTTGCACGAGACATCTATCGTAAACGATTAGAGTTAGTTTTTTATTTGGCTGTTTTTGAATGACCTCAAAAGCTATATTTTTGGTTTGTGCATATATAACGTTTGGTATCATATTTTACTGTTACGGTACTTTGTCGATATTTGTTAGGGTGATTGACATTTACACCTGTTACTGATGCTTGCGGAATACTTTCACACGCTTTAGTTTATTACCTTTAGATTACGTTGCAATAGTATTCACAAGAACATTAGTTCAGAAAGACGCATACATTGTACTTTGTTTATTATCTTTACTGGCGTTTACTGAGAGTATCTATTAACAGCTATCATTAACCT
>JARFJB010001181.1:1632500-1642500 GCA_036346205.1 Vesta saturnalis | reverse complement strand
ATATATTTTTCACAAACTCCATAAAAGAAATCTAGAGGCGAAAGATTGGGTGAACGAGCAGGCCACAAAATTGGTGCTGTCGTTCTCATCCAGGTATTAGAAAAACGTAAATTTAAGCAGTCACTAACTACACGGGAATTATGTGCGGGAGCTCCGTCTTGCTGAAATATGACATTGCAATATTGTGCTAAAGGAAGGCGCTCTAGAAATCCCTCCAAATGAATACGTAGAATATCGTAAGAACGTCCGTTTTTAATGCAGCACCACACATTTATTGTAAATTTCCCTTGCCTCCTGCGGACAACACTGACATGCGCTGATATGCGCCTCGTCTGACCATGCAATAGGGTTTGAAAAATTAGGTATATTTTAGCACTGACTTATATATCAGTTACAAAACTCAGTACGCCGGCTTCTGTCTATAGTCAAAAAATGTTCTTTCCGAAATCTATAGCAATGGTATTTGTATTTCTTTAAAATTCGAAGGGCTTTGCTTCGAGACTCGCCTAGATTAACCATTTGTCTAGATGAAGTTGTTGGCTCTGATTCGACCATTGAATTTTCTTCAGAATTTCGTTTAAAGTAGGTTTTTGGTCTGGGATTTTTAAAAGAACCGAATTCAATTGAATTCTTCGGTAACCTAAAATTAATTAAGATATTGTTTTGGGCTAGCAAAAATTTTTATTTCTATTAACTATACCGTTCAGAAATATTTTTACTTGGCTGCTGCCTTTCAGGAAAATTTTATAAATATAATCCCGATGCCACATTCTTATCACCTTCGGATAATATAAAACACTTTAACATGCAAAATTTTTCTGAATTTGTATAATTAGGCATGCTAATAACTAAATTCCAAGATCACTTTGTTATACACTTCTAATTTTTTATTTATTATTTAGCATGTAGGTATCATTTGTTTTTACTTAAGTAAATATCAGCCTCCTATGCCTACTGTGTATTCTTAATATAAAACGTAAATAAAAAAACTTAAAAAATCAATTAATAATTAAAATAGCATAGAAGCGTTTTATATTTTTGAAAAGCACAAAAAAAATGTCATTTAAAAATGTCATAGCCAACTATGGTTTCCATATAAAAAAATACAACTTTATGTCATATCTTTTTAAATTAACGAGGTATTAAAAATGTGAATGCACTAACGGAGTCTACTTAAAAAAGTGCCTTAAGAATGTTTTTGACAAGTTTTCAAAATCGCCATTGTTTCAATTTTGGCTAATTGCGCAATAACGGTCAGATATATCTTGATTATGACTATCTTAATTAACACCAAAATCGAGCATTACTTTTTGTCTATCTGTAATAGAAAGGGTACTTCCCATAAGAAAACATCGAAAATGAACCACCCTGTACAAAATTATCCACATACCTACACATGTGCTGGCCGTATCAGATTTTTTCTTTTAAATTAGACTTAGAGTAACTTAAACTATAATTTCATTGCTAGCGACATGCAACCCTTGTGGGTTATAAGAGTATACATTTCTATTTATTGTCATTACAATTTGTCATTAAAATAAATGTATAAAATAATTTCACAGTAACTATTAAATGCATATGAATGCATCTGTATATAAAATAATAAATTTGTCAAAATGGTTTTACAGTTGAAATATTTACTCTGTATCGACGGAAACACAAAAGAGATTAAAAGCATTTTTCAAAATAGTAAAAAAATAAAAAGCCAACAATTTTACAAAAAAATGCACTTGAAATTTGAATGTAATATCAATACCGTGTGATCGTATTGCTACCATAAAGTGTAACCCAAAGAGAAGGGGAAATCCATTAGTAGGACAACTGACTGTTGGTTATTTTAGATCCGAAAAATGGAAGAACAATGTTTGAATGTCCCGAGTGACACGTTGGTCAGAACTTTCCGTGCATTCTGTCTAATACATCGAATATTGAAATAATTTAATCAGTAGTCTTCCACTTGACTGAAAGGTTAATTCAATTAATACTTACTTTCTGTTTGATTTAAAAGTGTTAGAAGATCCATAATTTATAATTTTAAAACAAACTTTATAAGTGTCTAATTATTATTTTATATCAATTAAATTTAGGAAACACTTCAAATGCGGTAGTAGTTCCGGCAGCATCTTAAGAAGCAAATTTTAATACTTTGAACGTTAATGTATTACAAATACCGTAATTATAAGGAACTTTTGGATGAAGGTGGTTGTATACAAATTCATAGATAACAATGTCTAATAAAAACGCAAACAATGGACGGAGAGAATGCATAATTCAATATTCAACAGTTATCCCTAGATTTTAACACCTACATAGCTTAGAACGGATTTAAGCTTTGAAACACCGTTTGCAAATCTGAATTTCTAGGAAAAAAAGGTGGACTTGATATATCAGACATGTATCTGAGTATCGTTTTAAATGCTCAAAATAGGACATGCAGAAGCTTAACGTTCTAGGAACACTTTGGCCATGACAAATTTAAACAAAATTCCAAAATATGTTTGCGTTATTGCGCAAATTGGCTTTCAAACACCTAAATAGGTCAGAAAAGACTTTGAGGTCTAGGTTTAGTTTATGAAAAACTAAAAAAAAAATTAATAACATTGATATTACAGGCGTTTCAACAGGTTTATTTAAAAACGGGAGATACAAAAGTGTTGTGTTTTAAAAACACTTTAGTATTGACAAGTTTTAAAAATATATCTGTGACTTATCTTTCTAAGTTTTTCTAAAATTTTTAAACCTAAACAAGACAGAATCGGTTTACGTCGTTTTTAATAGACCACACATCTAAGAAAAAAGGATTAAAAGTATAAAATGTGTTTAGCCTATTGTGAATGGGAGGAGAATAGGAAAGCAGTTTCCGCACATGCGCCGGTGTAGTTTTTAATTCTAACCCCTAGAGAATGGCCAACCATACACACGTTTAATGTATCTTAATTGTCGGATTCTTTTCAGGTGCCATTTTCAACCCTTGATGACGAATTTATGAACCTCACCCTTTAATTAGGGCCCTTTTGGCAGTATTAAGAGTTTTTTACTTTTGGTAGTGCAACCCTGGAGGACTATCTGATTGATCTTGCGAACATATTTTGAATTTTAATTCCCAATCATGATTAAGTACTTAACAATTTTTCCCAATCATTAATATAAAGTAATTATTTTATGGATTTCCCCAGTTATGTAACCGCAACAACAAACTTTAACTATTCAAATAGCTCCGACGTACTTGGAAAAACCCCGTAATTAGCTAATAATTGAAAGGCAAACGGAGCTGGAAATTACATAAAATGCAGACAAGTCGATTTTCATTTCCAATTTTGATAATTGCTACTGCCAACCTTATTCGATTTAACACAAAAAACAAAATCAATGTGCAAGTCTATGATGTTGGTTTAAAATCAGTTTCTGCCCACCTTGTTCGATTTAACACAAAAAAACAAAAACAATGTGAAAGTCTAGAGTGTTGATTTGAAATCATTTTCTGCTAACCTTATTCGATTTAATACAAAAACAAAAAAAGATGCATATCTAGGACGTTGATTTGAAATCAGCTTCTGTCAACCATATTCGATTTAATACAAAAACAAGATGCATGTCCAGATGTTGATTTGAAACCAGGTTCGACCAACCTTATTTGGATGAAAACAAAAACAAGAAGCAAGTCTAGGATGATTTGAAATCAGCTTCCACCAATCTTTTGTCGTATATAGTTGAATCTGTCTCTTAACTCTTTATTTGAATAGCGCATTATATACAAAATGTTGTACTTAAAAAAATTACAACATTGACAGATTTGAAAATATCTGGTGTGGAACAACACACGACCTTCCAACCTACAAAGTGGAGATTAAAAGAAATGAAATAATTTTAACAATATTTTTTTAAGATAATTATGTAACCTATTTTTTTAGTATATTAAGTATCAAGAACTGTAAGGCACGTTTACTGGTCGGAGGCAATTTTTGGAGACCGTGCGCAGCGAAGTCTCCAATTTTACTGAAAAACGGTACAACTCCTAACTTTCGTAATGCTTATACTGTTTTTTGCATGATAGTATTAAATTCAATTGAAATACATTAATTTGTACTAAATACATAAACGAAAAGTCAGAAGTGACGTTTATATTTCAACTTGTCAAATATCATTTAGTTCGGACGTCGATAAGTAAAACATGTCGGTAAGTATTTGCTTACCGACGTGTTGGGCTTATCAACTGGTAAATATATCCTACCGTCTTGGAAACAAATCTTGTAAATAAACAAAGAAGCTCGATCGTGCAAAAAATACGTTTGTAACAAAAATAGGCAACATTGTAAAAACAAAAACAATAATCTCTGTCAGATGGACATTTAAAACTTCACGTCAGATAGACGTTAATAGACGAACTTAAAAATTTTTCATAGTTTCTATAAAATACCGATAATACAATTTAAGCATTTTCAATCCTATTTAATTAATTTACATTACGAAACATTTTAAAAAATTTTATGTAAAATTCAATTTTCTTTACAAAATATATCTACATATTTCCCTATAACATTAATCGTTATTCAGATATTGCAGAAACTTGAACTAACACTTAAATTCTACCATAGGAATTTTTTCAGTTGTTACGCGTCGTATCAAAAAATTGCACAGAACAAACTTTATCGGTATGTTTCAGGTCTATGTGTTGGTATTTTTATATCGTTGAAATATACACTTATTTCAGAAATGGGAAAAAAAACAAGAACTGCTCATGATAAAACCGCTCTCTCCGCCCATAAATTTCTCACAAAATCTAATCAGCTCCAGGAGTAATAAAAACAAGCTTAAATACGAAATTTGAAATACGTAGGGGGTCTAGAGCTATTGTGGATACTAACATACATCCAAGCACGCACTCACACACACATCCAAAAAAAACACATATACACACACCTCCACACACACGCGCACGCACGCACGCGCCCACACGCGCCCACACACACACACACATATATATATATATATATATATATATATATATATATATATATATATATATATATATATATATATATATATTGCGATGGTTAGAAATAGGCATAATAAAGGGGCTAGAGTTTATCGAGCTTAAACTCTATATAGTATGCAAGTTTAAATAAAATTGAAGAAGTATACAGTTCGTTATGAGAAACAAATAGTATACGAGTGTAAAAATATGGTTTTGATGCAACAAAACAGGCTTTGTGGAGTATGCACAAGGTTGTTATATTCATAAAAGCAATGAGCTATACCACTAGCATGTTAGAAAGATCAACACGATTCATATTAGTGTATATGTTTAGTTTCGTTTAAGATATATAAGTAATTTCACATTTAAATCAATTTATTTAAGCAATTTAAACACGTGACAGATATTGATTGCATGGAGTACGATAATTCTAATGTGTAGAACATGTATAGTAATAGGTACAATGCATAAACTCTACGAACCATAAAACAGGGTTATGGTACGAAGACAGTATATTGGTAAATAACAGACAAAGTGTTTAAAAAGTGCATAAGAAGTGGTAGTGACTTAGAAACATAACTAAGAACATGAACAACATTTGTGCAATGTGATATTTAATATATAATTACAATTTGTACACAAACATTTACAAAATGTGTTAACAATATGGAAGTGTGAAAGGACAAAATTATGAACTATGGAGTACATAGAAACAGTGATTGTGTTAGAGACATATATAAGAACATATTGGATAAACATTTCAAGTCATATAGACGTTTAAAACGCAAGTTAAAGGTAAATTATATAAAGTTAGGTTAAGTGTTATATTTAAGAATTTTACAAATTTATAGTTTTTATAGAATAAGATAAGTTTAGAATAAATTATAAAAGCATATAATAGTAGGTTTCCCTCATTTTCGCAAATAAATTAACAGTAAATATGTAATCTAAACATAAAATTAGAAAAGTTGGGTTAACTACCTAAAATTAAAGTATGAAAGTAGAAATTTTGTTAAAACTAGGTAAAATGGGTTGAAATAGGTGTATTTTTATACAGTTTTTTATGTAGAAGTTAAATATGTAATTAGTTTAGTTGTAAAATATAAAATTTCTTAGATATTAGTAAATTTAGATATTAGTTTGTCAAAATGTAAATTCTTAAAGCGAAGTAGGGCATGTGAGGTGTCTTTTATGCAGAAAGTATATATATATATATATATATATATATATATATATATATATATATATATATATATATATAGAGAGAGAGAGAGAGAGATCGCACACGCACACATGCACGCCCACCAGCCGGTCAGCCAACTTGTTTACCCGACCTGCCCCGACCCCACCCCCACCATTCACCCCAAAGTTTTTGTTTAGTGCAATAATAAAAAAATACATTTAAAAAATTTGAACCATTCAAAAACCGTTTCAGAACACGAAATTCAGCAAGTTATCATCCCTCTTTTTCAATATTCCATAACAATTTAGGCATTAAGAGTTGTTTTGGAATTTAAAAATTAATAACCAAGGCATAAATTGTTTCACTAATTATTTTATTATTAACCTAATGTTATTACTTTCTTTGTAAAGATAGAAAACTGGTTTTAAGGATTATAGACAATAGATGACTCATTTGCATTGCTATCACAAGAAATGTAAACAATAGGAATAATAATTTACTCTTCCACTTTAACTAGCTAAATGCATTGTGTAATTGTTTAACTCTTAAATTTCATAATTTAAGCCTTCGGGCATTTGTTAAATAAGCAAACATAGTTCCAATGAAGGGCTTTATCTGCAGCGTTGATAAGATTAGAATAAAAATTAGTTTAAATTAAAATCTCTACTTCCTGTAAATATATGAGTATCGCTTTTTTTTGAAAAATTGCATCAAATTATTGCATTTAAACTGTATTCAGAATATTACTGGACAATTTGGTTTTATGATCAAAATCAACACTCTTGATACCAATGTGATTGAATTTTTCGTTTTCAGCAAAATTATTTATGTTCATTACTAATTTTATATATTGTACAGAATAAGATAAAACCATAAAATGTTGTGTTTATCCATCACAACAATATTTAATATCACAATGGTATCGGCCTATACATAATGTATTTCTTATTGCGGATCTAAGCTTGATTTTTCAAAATATACCACCCAGTGTAAACAGAAACATAAAACAAAAAATATCTGACGTGGAACAATACACTACCTTCCAACCTATAAAGTGAAAATTAAAAGTAACGAAATAATGCACTTTTTAGATACTTATGCAATCTCTATTGAAATACGTTCATAAAGAAAACAAGCAACAATAATTGTAACGCTTCGTGAATGAGCGTAGAAATTTAATTTTATTTCAATTTATAATAAGAGATATATTACTCTGCAGTACCCTGTACAAATGCTTTTATCGAAATTACCTTGTATATTGTAGAATTAAGCTACGTGTACGCAAAAAGGAGACGCCAGGGAAGACGGGAAAGTCAGAGTCGGTGATTGACAGACAAAGAGTGAACTAAAACGCTGAAAGGTATAAAAGTTATAAAAATCCGTAAGTGCGTTATTTACATTAGTCAGTGCTGTTTCTCTTGCAGAAGTAAACTGTAATCTCCATTTGCTACAACAAGCTTTTGTCGTCGATTCGTCCAGCTTTTGTAGTATCAATTGGCTTTTGTTTGTTTAAAGCGGGAATCGTACCCCGATAACGATACGGATCTGTTTAAGCGAAGGTAGAAAATCGCGAGCTTAGACAGGTTTTGCATGTATGTTGTTTAATGCTTAATAATTATAAAGATGACATAATAACTCAGTAAACGTATCTCCACTATTGAATTGAATTGATATCTAGAGGATTATTACGTCAGCTTTTGGTTGCATGTTTAGTTGTATCTTTATATCGGCGTTAGCTTGGTTCACACATTCTGGTTTTCTTTGTAATGAGGATTTAAAATTATTTTATCTGTTGTTTTGAATAAATGTATTAAAGTTCTATTGTTATCATAAATCCATTAAAACACCCGAGAGGTCCTGAAGAATAGAGTTTTCGCGTTGGGTATTAACCGAGGCATATAATTATTAATTAACATTCATTTCAATTAAAAAATTAAAAATATCAGTTTGGCTTTGGATTAAAAAACGTTATAAATAGATGTTATGCAAAATTAAATTATCTCTATCACCGGACAACCCGGGGGCGGAAGGGCGGGGGGTTCAAAATCGATAGGTACGACATAAAATCACGCACTATGCGCTACTAAATAGCCAATCCTAATAATAATAATAATAATGACGTTTATTGCTGCAGTTGTGCAACCGACAATGAAAGTAAAGCATGCGTCATCGGTCTATGCTTTGTTTTCATTCACTCTATGTTAAAGTATCAAATTGTACGGTATATCAAAGTGGCCTGGCTATATATTACAATTGTCTTTATAATAGTATCAGTTACGCAAGAGAAACCCCACAGTAAAGATCAGTATCTTTACGTGAGTGATTACTCTCCATACGGTGCCAAAGGACGAACGCGTATCCGCGAAAAACAGCGTTATCTGATAGCATGCATGATTCCACTAATAGAAATCGTGGTTTTCGATATAGTTAAATTTTCGTATGTTTAGCGTGTGGTCAGTTAGCAACTGTTCGCCAGAAAGTTAACATTTTCTAAGATTCGTGATTGGTAGGATGGAATTTACACATGAAATTACTCTCATATGGTCACTTGGAAGCTACCATAAGAACATTTCTAACTTTGCCTGTTACAGCTGAGAGACTAACTTTTCAAAATTAAAAATAATGAAAAATTACTTGGGATCAACGATGTGTTAAGATCGATTATCCAATGTTGCCATTTAAAAGATATATAAACACCGTTGTGAGGTGAAAGTACTAAAAATGATGTAATAATTCGTGTATTTTTCGCTCCCAAATCCATTGGCATTAACTGGTTCCATAAAACTATTTCAATCATTACGTGCCGAACTTGTAATTGCGTAAAGAATACGAATTATATAATAAAGGTTACACCAATGCAATCACGAATAAACCCGAATTGTTTATTTAGAATTGCGAATACTACAGATTTCATAATGAAACCAAAAATGGAATTTAATTATTTAGGTAACCATACTGTGGAAAGCATTGAACATTTTCAATAAAAACTGGTAATTATAATTTTTAACCGTTAGCAGAATAACAAATTACTAGCAAATTAAGTCCATGAATTATTCACAAAAGTAATTTAAAATAATCTCCCGAATTAATACGTACGTAGATTATATTCACGCAGTTAGAAGTATGTAACTCTCACAGCAAATGGTAAACATGTTTAGTATTACATTGATTCAGATTAATTCGGCAATTGAAATGAAAGGAATTTCTATAACGTATTGCAATATGCGTTAGCAAAATAGTATACATAAAATTCTCCTGTTCAAATCTAGAAACTGTAACGTGCACAAATTCTGCGCACATAAAAAAGAAAGGAGGAAAGGGGGAGTGGTGAAAGGGAGAAGGGCATAGCGGTTAACAGCTTGAGATCATTTGGATCCCTTGGGACACTGAGGTCAGAGAGAGAGGAGGTAAAGAAATATGTCTATTAGAGGTATCAAAACCAATTTTGGTGTGGTAATACACGATCATTGGACCTGCATTCCAAAAATGTTTAGGTATATACAGGGTGATTGACAAAAATATGACAACCCAAACCTGTGTTTTTTTAATAGAACACCCTGTATATTTTTGCGTTTTTGGATTCACTGTTACATTTAGAATAAAAGTATAGACATTTGTAGCTGTATCACTAACAGTTCTACAGATATCGTCATTTTAGTACCAAAACAGAGTTAACTTTGGAAACACGGTGCGAGCGTTGTCACCACGATTTTGTAAATCTGTTTATACCACCGACTATTAATACTAGTCTACTAACAAACAAACTGGGAAAGTTTTCGAAAACATGTAAAAATATACAGAATGATTCGCCAAATGTAATTTTTCTTAATTTTTTTAAACGC